>WAAG01033150.1:44857-68231 GCA_013390105.1 Tichodroma muraria
CTGGCCATCCCGCTCCTCCCAACCCTTTCCCTTTCCCTTTCCCTTTCCCTTTCCCTTTCCCTTTCCCTTTCCCTTTCCCTTTCCCTTTCCCTCTCCTCCCCTGCATTGAGTTCTCCACACCTAAGTTAGATGTGTTCGGATTTGGCCAGGGAGAATAATTCCTAAGGACAAAACCGAGCAAACCTTGATTCTTCAAGCAGGAAACTTTACCCTTTGCAATGAGCTCTCATCCAAAACGGCAAAGCAGCAAAATCCTCCAGGCTCTTCCTGAAATGTGACCTCCAGGATTTTTGTACTTTCACTGAATGTTGTATTACCACATTTCCGTTGCATGTAAAATATTTTTCTTTCTTTCTTTTTCTTTCCAACAGTGCTATTAAAATCTGAAGTTTATTACACCCTGTCATAGCACTGAGGATGCCACAGCAGAGTGGGAAACTCTCTGTTCTCACAGCACATTGCTGAAATCCAGGACATTTTCCACCTTTAATCATGGGATATTAAATAGATCCATGCCCTCATTTCTTGTAGGTACTTTGCCATCACTCTCAGCTTAATTCCCTCTGTGTTTTTATTTTCTCTGTGTGACTGTAAATGAAAACATCCCTTAACAAAGGCTTTGGACACTTCCCTTGTTGATTTGTCTGGGGAAGGGGCCTCAGCACCAGCCTGGCCCCAGCCCCAGAGTCCCCAACCCCCGGGCAGGGCTGGCTCAGACCCTTCCTGCAAACAGCAGCAGCTAGAGAGGAACAAGACACTTCCCGGGGGATGTTGTGGCTCTGGACAGACAAGAGAAGAGAGATAAGAGGCTCTGGAGAGAGTCAAACATTGCTTTGTGTCCCTCTACACATGAGGGAGGTGGCGTCTTGCCCAGACAAAGAGATTTTCAGGGATGTCTCCTGCGGATGTTGCTGACATGGACCAAAATGATGATCAGAGCTGGAAAATAGCTGGGCTGCTGCACCAGAGGTTTTGGCCATGTTTTTATTGGAATGTTGTACCAAAAACATTCCCAAGGATGGCAAAGGGATGAAGGTAACATCCTGGGACCACAATGGGATGTGTCTTTTCCAGATTGAGCTTTGGACAAGCAGGGCTGGAACAGATGATCCTGGAGGTCCCTTCCCACCTGGTATTTTTGGAATCCCAGAGTGGTTTGGGTTGGAAAGAGCAGGAAAGACCATGAATTTCCAACCCTTCTGCAATGAGCAAGGACACTTGCACCATTCCAGGTCTCCTTGGCTCCCACAAGGACACCAGGATCTCCCTGGTGAGGTGCAGGGTGTCTCGAGCCCTTTGCTGTGTCTCCAAAGCCAAGGGTTTGCTGACACATTGAGCTGTGCTGCAGCTGCCTCATTTTCCCTGAATGCCTCTTTTGTGCCCTGGTGACACTGAGCTGGGCTCCTGCCAGGCTTCCTGATGTGATGCAGGAGATCCACTGGAGCTTCTGAGGCCCTTTATGTCCCTCACCTCCTCCTCCTCCAGTGCACACTGGGCTGGGATTTGGATGTGGAAATTTGATCTTTTCAGCCTTTTTTGTCCCCACCCATGATATTATCTCAGTTTTTTTGATTCAGATGTGATGCCCAAAATAGTTACTCCATTTTTTCTTTACTTCCTATGGACCAAATGGAGTTTTTCTTTGGGTTTTACACCATGCTTGTTGCTGCCTCCATTCCCTCTCCCTATTCCCAAGACCTCATTTTGGCCTCCATTCTTCCCACTCACCAGCCTTTCCTGCTCCTCTTGCTGCTTCTTCAGCTGCTCCATGAGCTGCTGGAATTCCTCCTCCTTCTGCTGCTCCTCCAGCATGGTGGCATCGTTCTGCTCGGCGTAAGCCATGGCCACCACGGCCAGGATGAGGTTGATGAGGTAGAAGGAGCCCAGGAAGATGACCACCACAAAGAAGATCATGTATGTTTTTCCTGCTGCCCGCAGTGTCTGTGGGAAGAGGTGGCAAGGATGTCACGATGTCACTTTGGTGACGCTCCCAAGAGAAGGTGCTTCCCTGGGACACCCTCCTGGTTGTGGTAGGAAGGAAATACTTTGCTCCTGTCTTCTCCAAGGGTTGGTCATTGCCCGGTAGACCTTCCTGCAGGCCTTGGCACTGGGCTGGGACTGGTGGAAGGCAGAGAGAAGTCTTGGTTCCCAAAGTTCCCAAGGGCTGGGAGCGATGGTGGTGAGACCAATATTCCATCACTGGCTCGCTTTGCTCAGCCCCCCCTTCTCAGGTCTCATCTTCAGGCCAACATGGTCCTTTTCTGACTCTGATCACCTGGGCAAAGGGGTAGCCTTAGGTGTAGAACCTGAACCTGACCGGCCTCTGGAGCCGGGGTCAGCTGGGGTTTTGTGGTGTCTCCCTAAAGGACAACTCAATGAGGGGACAAGTGACTTCTGCTCCTTATGCTGTCCCTCAGCTCGAGCCAGAGACGCTTTGGACAATCCCTGATTTCCATGACAGAGCTGACAACACCCTGGGAAATACACTGCACTCCCATGTTAGGGAAGTAGTAGATGGGACCCTCCCCATCTCCACTGATCCTGGCTGGATCCACAAACCACAGGAAAAGGACACACAAGCTTCCAGCCAGTGACTTTTCAACTCAGGGGCAGCACGGAAACAAGAGGAACATTTGCATAGGGATGGAGGGGCGGCACCTACCAGCTGGAAGAGGTTCTCCCAGTAGTCCTGGGTCATGAGGCGGAAGAGGGCCAGGAAGGCCCAGCTGAAGGTGTCGTAGCTGGTGTAGCCATAGTTGGGGTTCCTCCCGGCCTTCATGCACTCATAGCCCTCGGGGCACTTCCTGCCAAGGAGGCAGCAGGGATGAGACCCTGGCACGGCCCCTTAGCCAAACCCGTCCCTATGGAGAGGGGGTGCAGCGGGGGGACCCTCCCCTCCAGGATGAGACAGGTGGGATGCCTGGACTGACACCACCTGCCCCTGTCGGATAGCTGATAGCCCCAGAGCTGATACAGGCAGGATGCTCAGACTGAGATCCCTCAAGCTGATACATTTGGGATGCCTGAAGTGATTCCACCTGAAGCTGATAGAGTTGTGATGCCCAGACTGATACCCTCGGGCTGATACCATCGGGATGCTCTGACTGATACCCCCTCAAGCTGATACCCTCAGGATGCTCCAGCTGACAGCCCTAAAGCTGGTACAGTTGGGATGCCTGGATCAATACCCCCTCAAGCGGATACCATTGGGATGATCCAGCTAATACCCTCAGGATGCTCCCCAAGCTGATCCATTTGGATTCCTGGAGTGTTCCACTGCAGAGCCACATTCCCAGCCCCAACCTGTCCCATCCCAAGCATCAGAGGTCCCACGAGCTGTGCCAGCCCCTGGTCCCCTCCCAGGGATCCAAAGGGAGGGGGTCTCACTCACCCAGCATCACTGCTGTTCCCGCAGAGCAGGGCGTCCAGGGCTCCCTCCAGGAAGTAGTAATTGGCTTTGCAGGTGGGGAAAGAGCAAAGGATGAAAATTAAAATAAATAAATAAATAAATAAATAAGCACATACATTGATTGTCAAACTCTTGGGCGCAACTTGCTGTACGGGAAATTCCTTGAACCCCAGGGGAATTTGCTGACTCACAGTGTCAGGCACATGGGTATCTACTCTGTGTTGACTTTGTTGTTTGTCTTGGCTCTGTCTCAGGGAGCTCCTGGGATTGTTTCATCAATCAACCAGGTCCCTCCCAAGGCTGAAAAAAGCTCTGGAGCTGGCCAGGGCCAGGCCACCTGGAAAAGGGGTTAACATGAGGTCAAAGGATCAGGGCTGTCCTGTTTTCCTGGAAAATCAGGGCATTCACAGGAAGCACCGAGCGTGGGGCACTGCAGGAGTCCCAGAAAAACCTGGAGAAACTGCTCCTGTCTCATGGCTACACCTTCTCCGGCTACTCCCGTCGCTGGTGGGGACACCCCCACCCTGCTCACAGACCAGGGGTCCTTAAAGCTCTTCCTTACAGCTCCGGCACAGATCCAGAGCTACGGGAGCTGCCAAGCAGTACCACCACAGGTCACCTGCTCCAGGGACACAGAGGAGCACCTGCAGACACCCAGACTTGGATATGGCAGAGGGCAGTTGGATCCAATCCTGAAAATCACCCAGCACAGCCCTCCCAGGCCTTCTGGAGCTTCCTGAATCCTCCCTGGCACTGCTTGCCTTCTTGCCACGAGGCTTCTCTTTATCCCGTGTGGGCTCAGGGAGGAAATATCCTGTTTGTGCAGTTCCAGGTTTTTGGTCTGGCCCCAGCAGCTGCTCTGCTGCGCTTGTGGCCTTGGGTGGCTGCTCTTTGCACAGAGCTCATCAGATCCTATGGATTGAACTTGCCCCCTACCAAAACCTTCCTGTAAGGAATGCTGGAGCTGATTGCTGGGCCAAGCAGCTCAGCTGAGACCCAGCCTGGCCTTCTGAGCTCTGCGGAGTGTCCGGAATGAGATGTGGAGCATCCCTGTGGGGCACCTTGCCACCCTGCAGCTCTACCAGGCAGATTTGCTGAGATTTTTACATTTTCATGGAGTTTAAAAACTCAAAACTGAAGAACAAACAAAAACCCACCACACTTCAGGAAAGTTTTCAAAGAAGTGGTAGGAAAGGAGAACCTTAAACCTTCTGGAGGACCTGTGCTGGTCCACCTGTCCCTCCCTCCCTCCCTTCCTCCCCTCCTGTGGCTTTTGTGGTGTTGCATAAAGGGTTCATTGGGCACTGTGGTACCTGAGGAAGTATCCAGATAGTGAAAAGTGGGTAAAAATGTCATTCCTGCATCTTTTCCTCTGGTTTTCCACCCGAAGTTCCACCTGCTCCTCAAGGGTTTGTTCTCCCTGCTGTAACCACCCCAGTGGGACATTGACCCTGACCAGCAAGTGAGAGATGGGGACACTGGTCCATCCAAACCTTCCTATTGTGAAACCTTCCTGGAAGAGCTTAGCTTGCCCAGATGGACCTCATTTTCCCTGTCCAGGGGGATTTGATCCCATCTGTCCCTTCTGTGAGGATGCACAGCCTGTTCCACCCACCAGCCTTGGCAGGAAGATCCATGTGAGCAGACCTTGGAGAGGCCAGGAGGAGCAGGAAACTGAGGAGCAAACCAGGGTGAGGGGTCAGAGGAGAAGGGCCTGCAGGAGCTTTACCTTCATCGCTGATGTAGGACTCAAAGTCAAAGGTGCTGTTGCTGGTGAAGTTCCCGGTGAAGTCATCCACGAAGTCATAGAAGGTTGAGTTGACCAAGGTGTTGTTGTCCAGCCCCAAATCCTCCAGGAAGGTGCTGTTGGGGGGAGGCCACCGTACACACTTCTGCCGGAGGTTGCCCATGAAGAGCTGGAGGCCGATGAGGGCGAAGACACTCAGGCAGAAAACCGTGAGGATCATCACGTCCGAGAGCTTCTTCACCGACTGGATCAGAGCCCCCACGATAGTCTTCAGCCCTGGGGGGAGGCGTCACCTCTGAGCTGGTTGCTTGTTTGTTAATTGTGGGGAACAGGCTGTGGTGTCCCCAAAAGGTGCTGGCTCTGGTGGGGACGTGTGTCACCACCAGGCTCAGGCGCCCAGCTCTGTGCTCGCATCACATCCCAGCTCTGTCCCCACACGTGGCTGGGCCCCAGAACAGCACCCTTGGCTGGTACTGGTAACGTCCCCATCCCAGCCTTGGGATATCCAAACCGAAGCCCACCCCAGCCTGGCAGCCATCAATTCCTTTGGATATTTTTTTCCCCTAAATGCTGCAGTCTGGCATTTTTTTTGTGCCAAACCACTGGAGTGAAGCACTTTAGAGTGGAACATGGAGAAACTCTTGGCTGGATGATGCTGTGCACCTCTCCCAGCTCCAGAAAAGTTTCTGTGGTCTAACTGCTGTCCCTGGGTGGTTGGCAGCCCAGCCAGACCCCTCATCCTGATCCCTTCAAGCTGGAAAATCCCTAGAGTGCCCAAGTGAAGGTGACAAAGTGACATCTGATTTGGATTAACTCATCTCTCCCCCCAACATCACCATTCCCTCCCCAGAGGAGACTCATTCACAGATCCTCAGTGGGATTTTTCCATGGAGGATGGAGTTCCTGTCAGCCAAGGTCTACATGGATGATGGGCAATGCTGGGACATCCCAATGTTCGTCTTTAGAGCTTCTCTGAGCCCAGAGCTTTTTCACATAGAGAAATTCTCCAAGGAAATGATTTTTAGCCCTGTCCTCTTGCCAGCTCTTCATTCCCCAAACTATTTAGGTAAAATCTTGTTCTCCAAGGGCCTGACCAAGGTCAGATGTTCTAAACCAGCTTATTTTTGCCACTGCTATTTCTGCAGAACCCTTGGGGATGTCATTCCAGAAAGAAGCAGCAGTTTACATTTTGCTCAATGCAATTTTTAGCCTGTTTGATGAAGGAAAAAACATTCAAATGTGAACCGTCATGATCTGGAGCCTGCAGGATTTATTCAACACAAAGAATTTTCATTTTCAGTTCAATCTCATGCTTCAGATTTCTGTGTGCTTGCACCAGGTGTTGAAAGCACGGTGTTGAAATGGTATCAAATTTGGTAATCAGCAATCAGAGGGATTTGATAAGGCACTCCTCACACAAGTCTGGATGTTTTGGGTGATGTTAAACCAGTATCTGTTAAATATCTCAGCCTCAGCACCAGAACAGCCAACAATGAGCACAAAACTGAGTCCATAGCTTCAAAAATGGAGAGATTTGGTTTATCAAACCCATAAATCCACTGGAAGCACAAATTCCCTTAATTCATCTCCAAGGAGCCTTAAAAACATCACATCTGCCTCTTCAGGGGCTGCCAAACAACCTGATGAGCGCAGCTGATTTCAAGATGTAAAACAGCAGGACCTGACCCAAAAGCCAAATTACATGGAAAATTTATCAAATACCTCATTTCCTCTGTTTTCTCTTGGACACCTGCCAAAAGAACCAGGAACTGCTGGGAATGGTGGGAATACCTGAGCTCAGGGGAAGGAATGAAGGGGAGGCCCCTTCTCTAAGTCCCACCTGGTATCACCGTGATGGTTTTCAAGGCACGGAGGACACGGAAGGTCCTGAGAGCAGAGATGTTCCCCAGGTCCACGAACTCGGTGATGTAGCTGTGGGACAGGAGAGGGAAGAGCTCCAGGAGTTCTGCCCGGAGAAGCTCCTCATTCCTCCAAATTTCCCTCCTGTCCTCCCCATCCCACTGAACTCACGCCATAGAGATGACCATGAAGTCCAGCCAGTTCCACGGGTCACGCAGGAATGTGAAGTTGTCTATGCAGAAGCCTCTCGACAGGATCTTGATGAGAGACTCAAAGGTGTAGATCCCAGTGAAGGCATATCTGAAATGGGACTGGTCACTCGGGACTCACTTGCCCAGGTCCAAGGTTTTGTCCACCCCTCCCAGGGGGAATACCTTGAGGAGCTGAGTTTGGGGGCTGATGGGATTTTGGGGTGCTTCAGCACTGGGAGAGGTTTTTGCCTCACCCCGTAAGGTGGGTTGGGACATCTCGAGTGGGTTGGCAATCCCTCTGGTGACCATTCTGCAACACCTCTGTCCCTGCTGATGTCCCACCACCCCCACGCTCTCTGCAAAGCCCTGCTGAGACCTGACTGTGCAGAACACGGCAGAAAATGCCAGATTTCCCCTCTTCCCTGGGTTGTCCATGGGCCCTGGACAGCTGGATCAGCTCAGCCTCTCCAGACTGACAGTGCTGACCCAGCCCAGCCCAACCTGCTCTTCAGGGCTCTCCAGACATGGGGACCCCACCAGATTTTGGGCAGCTCTGAAACATTCTCACTCTTCGATATCCTGTAGAGAGTGTGGACATCCCTTCTGAGGGCCACCAGCACCTCCCAGTTTGCACCTCTCCTGCTCTGAAGGGTGCCTGGATCCCCACCCTCCTTGCTCAGCCTTGGTCTTGTCCCTCCTGAGGGACATTGCCAGGCTGGGCTGTCCTCATGGCCTGGGGAGGTCTCAGGACTCACTCCACGTTCTTGGACCACGCCGGGGGGTTGCTCAGCGTCATAAACACGCAGTTGGTTAAAATGGTGATCATGATGAACATGCTGAATAATTTAAAACCTGGTCAAGGACAAATGTTCTGGATGGTGCCTGGATTCCCCCTTCCCATGGTCAGGAAGCCAAGTGTCCCTGTTCCTCCTGTCCTGGCAGCCACCTTGGTCCCTCACCCTGCCCTGCTCCTCCTGCTGCTCTCCTGCCTCAGTCCTGTGCTCACACTTCCCTCTTTTCTTCTCTGCTCCTGTGCACGGTGCCAACCCCTTCCTTTCTGCTCCCCTTCCCAGCTCTATGGTGCTGGCTCTGCCTCCCTTTCTGCCCCCCTTTCTGCTCCTTCCTCTCCATCACCTTGGGATATAGCTCTCCCTTTCTTTCATAGTCTTTCCAGACCTCAAAATCCTTCAGCCTCTTTCTAGAAAGGTCTGACTCTTAGGCTTAGACCCCTCTGCCACAAAACCTCCCTCTTTTCCTCCTCCCTCATGGCCATGAGCCCCCACATCCTCCAGAACTCTTCCACCCACGCTGCAATGCCCCTCGTGCTCTTGGGCTCCTTTCCTGCCTTTCCCTCTTGCTCCTGGTTCCTCTACTTCCCTCTCCCAAAGCCTCCTTGGAGCTCCCCTGCTCACCCACTTCCCAGTGGGACCAGATCCCCTGACCCATGAACATTTCCCTTCCTTTCCAAGTCTCCCAGACCTCAAAACCCTTCATCTTCTCCCTAGGAAGCTTCACCACTTGGGCTTCTTCCCTTCTCCAACCAAGCGCGAGGTCTCAGTGCCACCAAGGTGCCCACCAAGAACCAGCCCCTCAGACCAAAGCACAGGACAGCAGGTCCTTGCTGTACTGGGGGCCCAGGAGGTTTCCTCACCACTCCATCATGAACCCCTTCCCTTGTCCCTCTCCTGGGGCTCTTTGGACTCTGAACACCAGGGTTTGACCTGGCCATGGAGTAACATCCCAGAGATCAAGGATATGAATGGAT
Organism: Tichodroma muraria; assembly: GCA_013390105.1. Taxonomy (NCBI): domain Eukaryota; kingdom Metazoa; phylum Chordata; class Aves; order Passeriformes; family Sittidae; genus Tichodroma; species Tichodroma muraria. The sequence goes on from WAAG01033150.1 coordinate 53,830, forward strand.
GAGGACTTTGATGGCTCCTCTGCGGATGGGGTGGAAGGGCCCCAGGATGTAGAGGGCAGGGGTGGCTGAGAAGCGGAAGATGGACTTGCCCTTGTTGAGGACTATGAATGTCTGTGGAGGAAAGAGAGGAGTGGGAGTTAGTCCTTCTGCACCCTCCAAAACACCACAGACCAAGGACTGCCTGCAGAGGGGAGATCTCTGCGTCTTTGAAGCTCCAAAATCTTGGAGATGCTCTCTGCTTTGGAAGAGAAGCAAACCACAGCAGTCTAGGGTGGTGGATCACCAGGATAGGTAAGGTAAGCATGGTGGAAAGCACAGGAGGTCCCCGCTTGGGTCTTTTGCTTGGGACTTACACCTAAGGCCAAGCCTACCATGGGCAGAGCTCTGGCCCTCACCTTCTTATCTCTGTAGAAAGGGTCTAGGTCCTCCAGGGGGGTCCCAATGAGCTCCATGGGTGGGTCACCATAGATGAGGGGCAGGTTCTTGCCAGCTTCCAGGTCACTGCTGGGCTTGACCTCCTCTTCCTCGGGCATCTCCACGTGCTGACGCTTTATCCGGAGCGCCTCGGCCTCGGCCATGCGCTGCTCGATGGCGGCCAGCGAGGCCGGGGTGAAGGGGCGCAGGTTTTCGGGGCCTGGGATGTGTGGCAGGCTGGCCATCCTCTCATTCTGCTTCCGAGCCACCCGCGCCCAGCCTGCGGGGACAAGGGGCTGAGAGCTGCAGGGAATATCTTGGGGGCAGGTGGGGGCAGGATCTCAGTGGGGTTTTAGCAAACGTGTTTATGGCAGAAATACAGAGCTCGCAGGAAAGGTTATCATGCATGGGTCACGGAGCACCCCATGTGTTCCTGCTCCTCTCAGACCCCCATTCCCACTTGGAGCTGGGGAGCCTCAGTCTGGGGGAGGCTCAGGGGGGACCTTCTGGCTCTCCACAACTCCCTGACAGGAGGGTGCAGCCAGGGGTGGACTGGGCTCTGCTCCCAGAAACAGCGACATGCCGAGGGGACACAACCTTAAGCTGCACCAGGGGAAGTTTAGGCTGGACATCAAGAGAAAATTTTTCCCAGAAAGATTGGGCATTGGAATGGGCTGGCAAGGGAGGTGGTGGAGTCACTGTCCCTGGAGGTGCTTAAGGAAAGCCTGGATGTGACACTGAGTGCCATGGTCTGGGTGACAACGGGGTGTTGGGTCATGGATTGGACTTGAAGATCTCAAAGATCTTTTCCAACCTCATTAATTCTGTGATTCTGTGGCTCTGTGATTCCCCTCCAGTCAGGAGGCACCATGAGGCTGGGACAGCCGGTGTCCCTGTCACCACCTGGCTGTGTCAGACACACGATTTCACAACCCCAGCACGGTGTTTCAACACAACCAAACACCCTGGGAAGCAGAGGCCCTGCTCCAGCTGCCTCCTGTTGGTAGGGCACCAGCAACTTTGCTCCTGCAGCTCTTGCAAGGGGCCTGGGGTGCCCTAAGCAAGAGGTTCCTCAGCCATGGGAGCTAGGTCCTGCAGGGCCGTGGTCCTGGCACAGCTCCCAGCCATGGGAAGCACAAGAAACCTGCACTGCTGGGTGGCTCTGCTCCCAGGAAGAGTTAAAGGCTTATCCTGAGCCAAAAAGCGAAGCAGTAACGTCACTTTTGAATGTTACAGGGATCAGGATGACCTCCCAAAAGGAATAAGGTGGGTGGGTTAGGAGAGGTAAGGATGTTCTGCAGCATGGAAAAGGTTGAAGAGAGGGAAGTGTGGAGGAGAGGAGTGGCTGCACCTGGGGAAGAGGCTGCCATGCCCTGGGAGAGGTGGAGGTGCTCGTAGGGGTTCCTCCAACACCACACAGGTTCTTGCTTTGAGCCCCCGTGCCTTGATAATGCCCCATAACCACCAGATTGTGCGGGATGTGAGCCCAATATTCTGTAAAACTCGACCCTCCTTCTCATGGACACTGGGACAACCGTGACTCTGTGCCTCACCCTCCCAAACCCAGCATCCCACTGGCAACCCAAAACTTTGTGTGAAGCTGCCAAGCACCTGCCCCCAAAAAACCTTCAGGATCAATACTCCCTACAGCCCCAACTCTGCCCTGCTGAGAGCTGGAAATCCTCAACCCTTTGGGATTAGGGAGAACCAGATATTTACAGCCCTGATGGGAAAAGGGACTGGAAATGGAGCTGGGAAAGAGGCTCAGATGGAGAAAAGGAGGCTCAGGGGGCCCTTCTGGCTCTGCACAACTCCTGACAGGAGGAGACAGCTGGGGGGGTCGGGCTCTACTCCCAGGGAACAGAGACAGGAGGAGAGGGAACGGCCTCAGGCTGGGCCAGGGGAGGTTTAAATCGGGTATTGGGAAAATTTCTTCATGAAAAAGTTGGCCAGACTTTGGAGCAGGCTGCCCGGGCAGGGCTGGAGTCCCCATTCCTGAAGGAGTTTCAAAGCCCTGTGGATGTGGCACTTGGGGCAGGGGCCAGTGGTGGCCTTGTCAGTGCTGGGGAGCAGTTGGGCTTGATGATCTCTGAGGGCTTTTCCAACTTGAAGTATTCTCCGACTCCATCTGCTTCAGGGAGAGTTTTCTCCTTGCTGAACAGGGTTATTTAATGGCACAAAGGGAGTCACATCGCTGCAAAGTGGAGTCTGGCCCCAGCCCAACTTGTTGTCCCAACTGCTGCAAAACAGAGCCCAGAGCAGGTCCCCCACGAAGGGAGGAGTGGTGGTGGTGGGGGGAATGGACCCCAGAGGTGGGACCTCATCAGAGCAAACAAAAAGGGAATTTTGGGCCCCTCTGGGAGGGGACAGAACCCGGGCAGGGAGCAGAGGTGTGGCCAGTGCTGCTTCTCATGGAGTTATTCTGGACTTACCCAGCTCCTGCCCCACTTGAGCAGCTCTGAAACCTTCCCCTTGATAACAGGAAGCTCAAAAAAGCCAGAGAGCACAGGGCTGTGTCTGGCTTTGTCACCCCAAATCCCAGAGAGAACGCACTGGGGCAGGGGATCACAGAACACCTCCAGCTGGGAATGGGTCCATCGGGATCATCAGAGGGAGCAGCTCCCATGCTCCAGCAGGACCCACAGTGCCCATCGGGGACCTTCCCATCTCATCTCCGGCAGCCCTGAGGGCTCACAGGAGCTCTGGGCAGCCTCCGTTTCCCTGGGAATCGGGATTTGCAGCGCTGTCGGGAGCAGCCCGTGCCGCGGGCTGTGCCAGGGCTCTGCTGTCCCCCCCTCAGTGCAGGGGCGCGGGCCGGGCCGTGCTCGCCCCGGTGCTGCCGCTGCGGCCCCGCAGCGCTGTCCCCGCCGGCGGAGGCGGCTCTGCCTCCAGCTGCCAGCAGCGATCAGCGCCGGGCTCGGGTTTCTGCAGCCCCGTGACTCTGCTCATTCCTGCGCCGGCGGGAGCCGAGCGAGCAGCCCCAGCTCCGCTCCTGCCGTGTCCCCTCTCGCTGTCGCCGGGCTGGAGCCACCGAGCCGCTCCCCAGCCGATGGAGCAGCGCCTGGCAGCACCAGGAGCGGGGCTGCAGCCGCCGTGGGAGATGCTGGGGCAGGGCAGCGCTGCCTGGGGTTACACTGGGAGGCTCAAAGGGGGTGTCGCCCCTGGCATGGGAATTCTTTGTGGCTTTTCGGGGTCTTTAGCAGCTCCTGGTCCTGCTCTGAGCCCTTTGGGGCCACCCAGAGAGGATGGGATGGCTCCGGGGAGCAGGACTAATCCCACATCCACATCCCACACACCACAGCTGGGAAGCCACCAGCATCTCTGGTTCCTTCCCAGTTTCGGAACCAGAGCCAAGCCCAGGCTCTATGAGGGCTCAGCACAGCACCCCTTGGTCCCCAGGGAGCCCAGTCCCACACCGGTGCAGGTGGGGCACAGGGTGGGGCACAGGGTGGGGCACATGGCTGGGTCCCAGCAGCCCAGGTGAAGGGTCGCACCCTGGGACCAGCCCCCTGGCCATGGGAACAGGAGAAGCAGCCCCTGTCCCTGGCCTGGCACCTCCTGGCACATTTTCAGCAGCTCCTATAAATAACCCAAATCAGACTATTTGCGCCTCCATAGGTAAAGGCAGTTCAGGCCCAGTGACAGGTGCTGCCCTGGGCACAAATCACCCACGAGGTTCCTCGGGGCTCTAGCCCAGCTCTCCAAAACCTGAGTCCTCCAAGAGTCCCTGATTAAGGAAGATCCCTACCCCATCATCATTCCTGCTGAGAAATCAATCACTTAAAATGTCTCTACAGAACACTGATTTATTCACTTCTTAAATTTTGGCCACCCAGCTAAGATGAATGACTCCTTTTTGCTGTGACACAGGTGAGTTGTAGCACTGGGACACTGCCCATGGCATGTCCTGGATGAGCATCTCAACCCCCAGTTCCTGTATCAGGAATTGCCAGCAGGGAACTGGGAGCAACCCCTGGCTCAGGAGTGCCTAGGCTGCACCTGGAGAGAAATTCAGTTCTCTCTGATGTTTTCGTTGCTCTGAGGGTGCACAAAGGAATCCAGCACCGAAATAACTGGTTTGGGAGCTCCCAGGGATGCTGTGTAAGAGGTTCTGTATAACAGGACAGAGGGTGGCTGGTCCTGTCTGAAAAAGTCACCCCATCCAGGCACTTCATTCTGCCCAGAAAATAACCTCCCATGGGCTGAGGAAGAGGAGGGAGAGGACATTCTTGGCTCTGGGGGACACAGGGGCTTGGGATCTCCCTGCACCTGCCTGACCCAGGCTCCAGTTTCTCCCTCCCTAAGGCATTTTTCTGGGGGATCACCTGCAAACCTGTAGTCTCCTGTGCTCTGTGGGGGCATCTGCAGCCCTGGAATGTCCCATGGAAGCAGCCCAGAGAGATGCAGTTTCCCCACCACCACAGTCAGGGCTGGGTGAGTGAGGACAGGCACAACTGGGGGTGTGCCAAGGACACTGCTCCTGGGAGATCCCAGCCCTGTGGATGTCAGGAACAGCAGTGGGATGCCCTGACCATTCAAACACAGCTCAAGGAGCTGCCCTGACCTGCTCTAAGAGCACGAACTCTAAGAGTTCACCTGTAAACCTGCCCTGCAAGGTTCACCCTCTTGAGACACTCTGGAAAAACCCTGCAGAGACCAACCGGGGGCATGAGTCCAGGAGAGAAAACACCCAGAATGGCCCCGAGCAGGTGTAAATCAGCTTCTCTCAGCAGGAACAGCAGAGCCAGGCCTGGGGCCCTGCAGCAGGGATTAGTGTGGGACAAGGGACTCGTGTGACCGGGGCAGGGAGGGGACAGACGGTGCTGAGCGGGAGCCGTGCTAACTCGCTCTGGAGCTGTGTTAGCACCCGGCACCCGGAAACCAGAGCCTGTCACACCAGCCCAAACCAGCCCAGCACAATTCTGCAGCACCCCCGCCGTGCCTCCCAGAACCCCCCGGAGGTGCCACTGCCACCCCGACAGCGCCCAGGGCTGATGTCCCCAGGAAAACCCCTCCCTCTGCATCCCGATCATCCCGGCAGGGACCCGGGGTGGAGCAGGGTGGGGCAGCAGGGCCCAGCTGGTCCCGCAGGGTTTGGGGCTGAGTCACAGCTCAACCCTGGAACTCGGGGATGTCCCCAGTGCTGCCACGGACACCATCTGCCCTTCCCTGCACATCCCCGCTCCTCCAGGAGCAGGTTTGCCTGCCAGTCCTGTCCTGGGCTGCATTCCTGGGGCAGCAGGGAAAGGGAGGGTGGGGATTCTGCATCCATCCCCGACATCAGAGGGATGTGGGATGAGTCCAGAGGAAGCCATGGAGCTGCTCTGAGGGCTGGAGCCCCTCTGCTCTGGAGCCAGGCTGGGAGCACAGGAAGACCTGGTGGGAACACAGGAGAACCAGTGATCCATGATTGCCTGGGGGCTGTCGAGGCCATCTACTGCAGCCACCCGGATCTGAGGACGCTCCTCTTGATGACACTGGGGACTGGTTTACAGATGGGAGCAGTTATGGAAGAGTAACATACATAACCAGTAGCAGTGCTCGATTACCACTTGCAAAGAGGGGATGGAATCTGGACTGATACCAAAAAACACGTCTGCACAGAAGGCTGAAATCACTGCCTTAACCTGCACTTCAGAACTAGCAAAGGGAAGAGAAATCAACATCTATATGGACTCAAGGTATGCATTTGGGGTTGTGCATGCACATGGAACCATCTGGAAAGAGAGAGGACTGTTGAATTCACAGGGAAAAGCATTAAACATGCACAGGAAATAATTAAACTGTTAGATGCAGTCCAGCTACCTGAGAAAATAGCCATTATGCATATCAAGGCACACCAGAAAGTGAGCTCTGAACTGGGAGAAGGAAATGAGCTGGCGGACGGAGAGGCAAAAGAAGCAGCCAAAGGTGAGGTACCCATTGAGGCAGCCATAATTCCAGATGGACAAATTTCCTTAGAAGGTAAGCCAAAGTATAACAAAAAGGACAAGAATCTTATTAAGAGCGAAAAAGGAAGTTATAACCAGGAGGGATGGGCCATTACACAAAAAGAGAAAGGAAAACTCTTATTTGTTATGGTCAGTAGTAAAAGAGGAACATCAGAAAACACACTGATGTTTTCATGTACTGAAACATGTTTTCATGTACACTGATGTACAAGGCACTGGGGAGCAGATGCCTTGTACAACTATTTAAAAGATAGAATTAAAGCCAGAAATTCACAGGGTGCAGTCATTCAAGTGACCCGGCAATATGGCCTTTGTCTCCAAACTAATCCTAAAAATATCCCCAGGCCAAAGGTCGGGCAAACTGGAAAAGGCTGAGCCTAGGCACCAGTGGCAAATTGATTTTTCAGAACTTCCNAGGAAGACCTGGTGGGAACACAGGAGAACCAGTGATCCATGATTGCCTGGGGGCTGTCGAGGCCATCTACTGCAGCCACCCGGATCTGAGGACGCTCCTCTTGATGACACTGGGGACTGGTTTACAGATGGGAGCAGTTATGGAAGAGTAACATACATAACCAGTAGCAGTGCTCGATTACCACTTGCAAAGAGGGGATGGAATCTGGACTGATACCAAAAAACACGTCTGCACAGAAGGCTGAAATCACTGCCTTAACCTGCACTTCAGAACTAGCAAAGGGAAGAGAAATCAACATCTATATGGACTCAAGGTATGCATTTGGGGTTGTGCATGCACATGGAACCATCTGGAAAGAGAGAGGACTGTTGAATTCACAGGGAAAAGCATTAAACATGCACAGGAAATAATTAAACTGTTAGATGCAGTCCAGCTACCTGAGAAAATAGCCATTATGCATATCAAGGCACACCAGAAAGTGAGCTCTGAACTGGGAGAAGGAAATGAGCTGGCGGACGGAGAGGCAAAAGAAGCAGCCAAAGGTGAGGTACCCATTGAGGCAGCCATAATTCCAGATGGACAAATTTCCTTAGAAGGTAAGCCAAAGTATAACAAAAAGGACAAGAATCTTATTAAGAGCGAAAAAGGAAGTTATAACCAGGAGGGATGGGCCATTACACAAAAAGAGAAAGGAAAACTCTTATTTGTTATGGTCAGTAGTAAAAGAGGAACATCAGAAAACACACTGATGTTTTCATGTACTGAAACATGTTTTCATGTACACTGATGTACAAGGCACTGGGGAGCAGATGCCTTGTACAACTATTTAAAAGATAGAATTAAAGCCAGAAATTCACAGGGTGCAGTCATTCAAGTGACCCGGCAATATGGCCTTTGTCTCCAAACTAATCCTAAAAATATCCCCAGGCCAAAGGTCGGGCAAACTGGAAAAGGCTGAGCCTAGGCACCAGTGGCAAATTGATTTTTCAGAACTTCCCAGAAAAGGGGGATATCAATATTTATTGGTGGTAACAGATACCTTTTCAGGGTGGCCAGAAGCTTTCCCAACCAGAACTGCCAAAGCACAAGAAGTAACCAAAGCATTGTTCCAAGAGATAATCCCACGCTTTGGAGTCCCAGCCCCAATATCCTCAGATAGAGGGCAAATTCTTTATTTCAAGAATTGTGCAGCAAATTAGCCGCCAGTTGGGTGTAGATTGGGAACTTCACACCCCACATCACCCTCAGTCGAGTGGCCAAGTGGAGAAAATGAATCATTTGATTAAACAACAGATTACAAGGCTAGGGCAGGAAGTAGAACTACCCTGGCCCCAGGCTCTCCCTTCAGCATTGTTGCAAATTCGGACTAAACCAAGGACAAAACCAAAACTGAGTCCTTTTGAAATACTATATGGAAGACCATATGAGGTTCAAGAAGGAACACCAACCCAAGTAGAGGAAGAAACCCTACGCAAATATATGATGTCCCTAAACAAACAGCTCAGAGAAACTGAGAAACATGTAGCTGGGCTCGAAGCAGAGAATTAGAGGGGCCGGTACATGACATACAGCCTGCAGGTTATGTGTGCCTTAAGTCTTTTGCAGAGGAAACTTTGGAGCCACAGTGGAAAGGACCACTCCAGGTGCTCCTCACCACCTTCATGACAATGAAAATCAAGGAGCAGAATGCCTGGATTCAGCCCTCTCGGGTGAAAACGGCTCCAGGAAACCCCCGGGAAGTAACACTGGGTGATGATGAACTGAAATTAAAATTACTCCAACAAAATGAGCACATTGCGTTTGGGAATAGTTAGTGATTTAGGCAGCAAAAACCTAGTTAAAATTTTTGTTTTGCTTGTCATGATAATTGTGATTCAAGAGTTGAGATGTGTCGGAAGTGCCGCAGCAACAGAGAACAGAGCGTGGCCTTGGTCTGAAGCCGCGTCCTTAGAGGAGCCCGCGTGCATTAGGGGAATCTAGAAGCTGTAGTTTTGTGGCAAAACGATATTGTATTGACCATTCGTACAGACTAGCAGGAGGTCAGAAACTGGAAGAGGGCTGTGTAACCCAGAAAACCGTGGGGGATGAAATTAAGATAAGGTGTCGAGTGATTAATGGAACAGCTCATGAGAAGGCAACTGGCACTTTGACAAAACCAATTTCCAAAGGTGAATACCAAGAAGGTTGCCTCTGCCCAGGTCAGTTGGGTTGCTGGTATAATGTCCTGTTGACACAAGCCATTGGGGCCAGCTGTTTCTGGCCCGGGCCCCCGTCGGGAGCTGAAACCTGCAGAGGGCCTTGTACTAAGTTTTAATATAAAGTGCTGTACCTTCTACCACAGCAGAATCCTGGAAAAGAGAAGGCTCCAGGGGGACCTCAGAACCATTTCCAGGGCCTAAAGGGGCTCCAGGAGATCTGGAGAGGGACTTGGGACAAGGGATGGAGAAACAGGGCACAGGGAATGGCTTCCACTGCCAGAGGGCAGGGCTGGATGGGATATTGGGAAGGAATTGTTCCCTGTGAGGGTGAGAGGCCCTGGCACAGGGTGCCCAGAGCAGCTGGGGCTGCCCCTGGATCCCTGGCAGTGTCCAAAGCCAGACTGGATGGAGCTTGGAGTAACCTAGGATAGTGGGAGGTGTCCCTGCCCATGGCAGGGGTGGAATTAAATGGTTTTCAAGGTCCCTTCTGACCCAACCCAGTCCACGGTTCTCAGATCCCTGAGCCATTCCCAACCCTGCTCTCCCAACCCTGCTGTGTGTCCATGAAACCCTCTCCCCACCCCTGCACGCACTGAATAGATTTTTAAAAACCCCAGATTCCACGGATTAGGCTGCCAGGAAAACACAAATTTTCTCCAAACCCAGTCAGGGCACCAGGAACCTGCAGAGTGACAGAAACTGTGTTGAAAATTCTGACGGCTGCAGAAATTCCTGGTGTGGTCCTAGGGATACCACGGGCTGAAAAAGTCATATGGGGTGTTTATTTGTTTAGTTCCTACTGTATTTCCCACAAGTTTTAGGAAAAAACATGTGAAGATTGAAAAAATTTGGTGGGAAATGGATTTTTTCATCCACAAGTGGCACAGGGGGTGGAGAACTTCAGTCCTGCAGGCAGGGGAGATTCACCTCAGGTCCTGCAGATTACCCAAGGGCTGAACGAGGCATTGGGATTTTCAGGACTGTGGGAGTTTCTCTCTGGAATTTGGATAAGCAGCCTCAGCTGTGCCAGACAAAATCAACCATTTTATAAACAAATTTACATCCCTTTCTGTGCCATTGAAGAGTTTGATGCTTCCATCCCTGGATAAATTGAGGTGCCTTAATTCTATGCTGTATCTCCATAACAAAAACCATCTGGAAAGATACAGGAAATCTCCAGAATTTCCTTTTAAACACAAATGGCTCTTAGGACACTACTGTGGGATGCTGGAATTCCACCACCACCGTGGTTCTGGAAACTCGCTGGGATTTTAGGCCGCTTTAAAGGCAGAGTTTGGGCGATTTTCACAAGAAAACAACACAATTAAGAAAATTAGGTCACTCCAAGCTATTGGAGTAGCTCTTTTCCCACTCTATTTTAAAACAGTGGTGGGCTCAGAAGACTTAGAGAGTGAGAAAAAAAAATATTAATTTTTCATTTTCCATCATTATCCTTTGAATTGCAGATGTTTTTAAGCGCTCGGCGGGGCCGCGTGGCTCAGGCCCCTCCCGCACCGGTGGCTCCTGTGAGTGACAGGTCCCCGGTGCCGGTTCCTGTCACCACCGCGGCTCTTTACCCTGCTCTGGGTGTGGTTTGTTGCTCAGCCTGCAGCGGGGCCCAAGCCAAGCGTGCCAGCAGGAATGTGGGATGTTTCCAGGCGCATCCGTCACCCTGAACCCAGCTAAAGGGAAGGACTGCTGAAAGCCCTTGGGAAATTATTCCAGAGCCAGCCCAGCATTGCTGGATGCCTTTTCCCAGCTAGAGCAGGGACTCTCAGATGCTGCAGCGGTTCCTGCTCCTCAGGTGCCACCACAGTCACCCAGCCAAGACCACGGCGTGTCACCCCAGGGCACCCAGGGCAGCGGCACGGGGGGCAGGGGAGGGACTTGGGACAAGGACTGGACAAACAGGACACAGGGAATGGCTTCCCACTGCTAGAGGGCAGGGATAGATGGGATATTGGGAAGAAATTCCTCCCAGTGAGGGTGGGGAGGGACTGGGATGGAATTCCCAGAGTGGCTGTGTCTTCCCCTGGATTCCTGGAAGTGTCCAAGGCCAGGTTGGACGGGGCTTGGAGCACCCTGGGATGGTGGGATATATCCCACTCATTCCTGTGGAATGAGCTGAGCTTTAAGGTCTTTCCCACCCAAACCATTCCCTGATTTCATGATTTGAAGCACAGGGAGAATGAATTCCCTGCTAAGGGAACGATGCAGCTCTGCAAGGAGGAGCCCTCCCAGCACTCTCCAGCCTTTTCCTGGCAACAGCCAACCCACTCCATCCTCGTGCTGCACTGGGACAAGGACACCGAGCAGCTGTGCTGGCACTGGGGGTTTCCATGGAACAGGATGGATGCACAATTCCATTGGAAATGTGTCCCATTCCAGCAGCACCTTCCATGAGCTCTGCACTGCTTTTGGTGCTCTACACCTGACAAAACCAGCCGCTCCCTCCTCCAGCTCCTTGCAAAGATTCAGCCAAGCCCATCCCAGCACTGTGTCCCTTTGGAGAGACAAGTCCTCCATGCTGAACCTCCAACAGCTCCTGCAGGGACACCAACCCCAAAAATCCAGCCCTGCAGAGGCGCCTCTGCTCCTGCCCCACATCAAACACACGTGGGAATGAATTCCTTACAATTCCCGGATCGCGGCTGCCCTGGAGTTCCTGGGGCTCAGTGCTCTGAGGCTGTACCTGCTGTGCTCAGGGCGGGGGGTGGCACACACAGCCCGGGAGCTGTGAAATCCTGGGATACTCTCCCCGGCCACAGATGGAAATAGGAGGTTGCACCATCCCGCAGCCACGCACTGACCCGCTCCTGCCTGGAGCCGGGGATGTCACCCCGTCCCCACTCCTGCTGTCCCTGCTGGGGGACAGGGCATTGCTGGAAAGGGGACACCGGGCTGGGTGGTGGCTCGGGGTTATTTTGGGGGGGTTGGCAGTGCTGGAGGCTTGAGCAGCCAGGGAAGGGTTAAAGTGACCCTGCGCTTGCCCACTGCCCACCCCGCACTCTGGTGTCATCCAGAGCTGCGGCTCCTCCGTGCCAGCAGCTCTCGTCTCAGGCTCGGAAAAGATCTGAGGGCAGATCTTTTCCGAGATCTGCGAGGAGAGCAGCGAGGGAACAGCGAGGGGACAACGTGGGGGAAGAGAGAGTGGCGTGGGATTGGAGTGACCCTCTGCCCCCCTGGAATCCCCCAGGCACAGGGGCACGGGGGCAGGAGTGCCCCCACCTCCGGGGGATGCCACAGGAGACACCAGCTCCTGCAGGGATCCCCAGCACAGCACCAGGAGCAGGACCCAGACCTTCTGCTCCCGTGGTATTTGCAAATATTGGGAGCCCTGCAACTTCCCAGGGCTGGTGGATGCCCCTTTTCCCAATGCAGCCTCTGGATGCCAATTCCCTGGAGCAGACACCTGCAAACCAGGACCAGCATGGGGCACCTGGAGCTGTCACAGATGCTGAGCCTCAGAGCCCAAAGGATCTCATTCATGTCCACCTGGAAATGGAGGAGGATCCAAAGACAAGATGTTCCCAGGGATTTATGAATCCCAGGAGGGAGGCAGCACAGGCACAGGGGCTAAGCATCCTCCCTGCTCTCTCCAGAGCTGAACTGGGATCTTTTCCCTTAGAACTCCCCAAAGCATCCACCACTTTCTCCCCTTTCTCCCCTGCACAGAAACCACCTCATTAATCCAACCTGCTGAAAACAGGAACGGTGCTGGGCATCTCCTCATGGCTCTGCCGCTCACTCTCCTACCCCAAACCCAGGAAACTTCCCTGAGTGGAGCTGGAGCTGCCGAAGGGACTCGACAGAATTTTGCCTGAACTGGACCCTTCTGCACACATCACAAAATAGAGAATGCTATTTAAATATTAGCACAGCAGAGTCAAGGCAGGACTTCGTGCCCATTAATCAGTGCCTGTAAATATGCTCTTCCCCCCTCAAACCATTATTAATCCAGCATTTTTCCTGGAAAGGATCAGAGGGGGCAGCTCCATCGCTGCATCAACCCATCCAGGATCTCCCCAGGATAACAGGACTGACTGGGATGTCCTGCTGTCCCTAGGGCTTTATGGAATTGTTGTCCCTTGCTGGCAGCCGCAGTTCCATCCCTCGCCCGCCGAAGGCTGATCCCTGACAGCTCCATCAGTGCCCGTGAGGGCAAGGGAGGAAATGCTTGTGCTCGTCAGCAAACTTCCCTCTTTCTGGGAATTTCCTCAAGCATTCCCTCAGCGCCGGCCCCGGGAATGAGGGATAGGGGAATGGAGCAAATGGGGAAAATGAGGGGAATGGGAGGAATAGGGGCTGACTGCCCCTGGATAAACCCCAGAATGGCTCTGGCAGTGCACAGCTGGCCCTGTCCGTGCAGCAAGCGATGGGAGCTGGCAGAGGGGAATATAGCACCCAAAACCCCCGAGCTAAACCCCAGCCTGGCACTGCCTGATTCCCTTGGGGGATCCAGCCCTGAACCCCACCCTGGGCTCACCCTGGCACCCTTTTGGCTATGCCTGTGCACCCGCAGCCCCAGTGTGGGAAGAGCCTCCCATTCCCTGCCACCCCATCCCCCACATTTCTGTGTGGAGCAGGGGTCCCACGCCTCCCCTCTGCCCTCGAGGTCTTTCCCTGCTGCCCCACGGGGGACGGGGGCTCTGCAGGGACAGGGCCCTTCCCGAAAGGAGACACTGGGAACACCCGCAGACCTTTCCTGCAACCTTGGCTTGTCCAGGCCGGGGTTTATATTTAGACCTCCAGGAGGAGAAGCCAGGAGAAAGGAGCCTTGCGACTTGTGAGCCCTGCCTGTGGCTCCCCTACTGCAGCAGGGAAGGTGGCTCAGGAACCCATTGCCCGCCATGTCCCTGACTGACCCCTCTCACCCTGACACAGCTCTGTGGCCACTGAGGGCCCATTGGCTGCTGCCACACTTGTCCCCATGGCCTGCCTGCACCTTTGTGGGGACTTTGTCCCCTGTCCCGGACAGGTTTCCATGCAGGGGAGTCCAGCTGGTGCCTCCAGCCCTAAACAACCCCCCAGAGACAACAGAGTCCATCGTGGTCCCATCCACCTCCAGCGCTTAGACCACAAATCCTGGGTCATTGCCAGTACCACTCCAGGAACAGCGGCAACAACAAACCTGGGACATCCAAGACCCTGCAGCCCCTGCCCGGGCGCCTGGCAGCAGCCCAGGGCTGACCCCAGTACTTACTGTTGGGTGGAGAGTGCGAAATCCCAAGGAGAGACCTTTTAGGGCCAGAATTTCCCTCTCCTCCGACTCCTGGAGGCTTTGGCTCGGCGAGTTGGCAGAGCAGCTGCTGCTGCTGTCAGATGGTCATGAGTGAAACCTGAGGACATGCGGGGTCCTTCAGGTAGCCTGGCCCTTCTCAGCTGTGGCATTCGTCCCCCGCCGCGCCAATCACGGCGCTGGCG
>WAAG01033150.1:68376-88060 GCA_013390105.1 Tichodroma muraria
GCCCACCCTCTTGCACCAGAACACCCCAGGAGCATCCGATGGTGGCCCTGTCCCTCACATGTCCTGCCCTCGGGGACCCCCATGAGCAAGAACCGGGGTGACACAGAAAGAGGGATTTGCTGTGGGATTGTCCCCCCTTTTGTGCTTCCTGACAGGGCCTTCGGGTGCTCCTGGCAAGCCCAGGCACTTCCGGAGTTCATGGGGTGCTCAGAGTGCACCCAGGGCCAGGAGGAGAGGGTGGAGGGACACCCAGCTTGTAGGGTCACCCCTTCTGGAGTGTTCAGGGCTGTGTTGGGGGTGGAGCAGTTTCCAGTCCCAAAACACCCTGGACAAACTTCCCAGTGTTGGGGTGGCTTCAGTGGAGCTGCAGCCGCTGCCTTTCCCGGCCTGGGATCCCATGGGAGTCCCCTTCCCTGCCCAGCCCCTCACTCCTGCCCTCTCCATCATCCTCCACAATCAACACATCCACGGCCAGGCCTGCAGCCCTGACACCAGGGAGCTGGGAAGTGAAGTTCCTTGGATTGATTCTGCTTCTGACTCCATGCCTTTCCTGTGTGAGGCTGTGGGAATAAGGCAGAGCAGGAGCCATTTCATCTCTCCAGGGAAAACTGGTGCAGGATGAGCTCCATGCAGGGAATGCCAAAGGTGTGTTTTGGCCATAACTTGGATCTCTTCAATATCAGGGCTCTTCTTGTTGGCTTGGAGCCCCAAGCAGGCTCAGAGGGGATAAAGCCGAGGCGGGGAGGAAGGGAAGAGCCCAGATCAGCTCCCAGGGATGGCTACAGGCAGGG
Organism: Tichodroma muraria; assembly: GCA_013390105.1. Classification (NCBI taxonomy): domain Eukaryota; kingdom Metazoa; phylum Chordata; class Aves; order Passeriformes; family Sittidae; genus Tichodroma; species Tichodroma muraria. Next base: position 69,168 of record WAAG01033150.1, read on the forward strand.
CTGGCACTGGGAGCCCACTGGGGGCTCAGCAGCAGAACAAGAGCCATGATCCAGGAGCACGGAGCGCTTCATGTGCATCCTGGGGTCAGTGGGTTTGGCTGGTGAGGACAGCAGGGACAGGGACAGGGACACACTCCTGCTGTGGCTGTGGGGATTTTCCACTTGCTCTGTTGGTCACAGCAGGGAATTCAGAGGATGTTTGGTGGCTCCCAGCAGCTGCCCCAAGCCCAGCCTTCTCACCACGGGAGAAATTTCAAGCTGCACAGGTCCCTTTTTGCTTTTCCCAGATCAAGAGCAGGCCTGGAGTGATGCTGGAAGCCCTGGGATATGTCTCCTGCTCTGTGGGGTGTGGGGACATCGAGGGCACTACCCCCAGTAGGGCACAGAGGCACAGTTCTGTCTGCAAAACCAAGTAAAACCCAATGGGAATGGGAGCTTGGGGCACCCAGAGGTACTGACAACACTGATCAGGGTGGGAAAAACGTGTCCTTGGGTTTGCAGGGTGGAATTAGGGCAATTCTTGGTCCAGTCCTGGGGACCCTGGGGTATCTGAGGTGCCCTGACTTGTGGTTCTGGATTCACCACAGGATCACAGAATCAAGGAATGGTTTGGGGGGGAAGGGACCTTAAAGTCCACCCAGTGCCACCCCTGCCGTGGGCAGGGACACCTCCCACTGTCCCAGGGGTCTCCAAGCCCCATCCAGCCTGGCCTGGGACACTGCCAGGGATCCAGGGGCATCCACAGCTGCTCTGGGCACCTGTGCCAGGGCATGCCCACCCTCACAGGGAACAATTCCTTCCCAATATCCCATCCATCCCTGCCCTCTGGCAGTGGAAGCCATTCCCTGTGTCCTGTCCCTCCATCCCTTGTCCCCAGTCCCTCTCCAGCTCTCCTGCACTGCCAGCGCTGTCCCTGCCGTGGGACTGGCAGTGTCCCCGGGGCTCTGCTGGTCCCTGGGCACGCAGGAACTGGGCAGAGCTGCCCGCACAGGGAAAGGTGGGAACTCCCGGTGTGCTGGGACACGGGGAGGGCGAATTCCCCGAGCTTCAGAGCCGGGACCATCCCGGAGCGGGACGAAGGAGCAGATGAAAGCACAGGGCAGACTCCCCTCTGCGCGCGGGCAGGGAGTCCTGGCAGTTCCGGAGGATCGGCGATGCAGGCACGGGGAGCAGCATCAGGCACCGCGCTCCCAGCCCCCGGCCCCACTCCCCTTCCCATCGCGGACCCGCCCGCACGTGGCCGGCGCCGCTGGGCCGTCCCAGCTCTTCCCGAGCGGCCGGAGCAGTGTGGCTCTTACCTCTCTCGCTGGGGCTCTCGGTGCCGGGGTCGGTGGCCGCTGCCACCCCGGGGTGCCCCCGCCGTGCCCGTGCCCCGCGGGGACACCGCGCTCCAGCGCTGCCACCCCGGGCCGCTGCCGCCGCCGTGGAGGGGCCGCAGTGCCACCCTCCGGTGGCCACCCTCCGGCTCCAGGCAAAACACTCCCGTCCCCAGACACCGCTCTGGCCCTGCGGGGACACACAGGACCTCGGGGACAGGGTGGGTGAGGTGGGCTGTGGCACTCCGGTCATGCTGGAGAGGGGATGGGGGAAACCTGACCCTGCTCTGCCTGGGCTCAGTCTTCCCGAGCACACTCAGGATCGTTTAGATTGGAAAAAAACTCTAAGATCATGAGGATCTTTGGAAGAAATTCCTCCCTGGGAGGGGTGGGCAGGTCCTGGCACAGGTGCCCAGAGCAGCTGTGGCTGCCCCTGGATCCCTGGCAGTGTCCCAGGCCAGGCTGCAACGGGGCTTGGAGTAACCTGGGATAGCGGAAGGTGTCTCTGCTCATGAGCTTTAAGGTCTCTTTCAACTCTTTAAGATCCCTTTCCATGATCCTCTGCAGCTGCAGGGCATGGTCCATGCTGGGAGCCTTTGGAAAACCTTTCCTGCAGGCTAAGGATGAACCGTGAACCGTTCCCAGTCCCCTCCCGGACCCACAGCGGGCTCCTGTCCTGCAGGGGATTCAAAGTCCCATGGGGTTCTGTCCCATGGTGTTCAATGCTCAGCAAACCCCAGAGGGTCATTTGGGGTCATTTATCACACCCAAACCCCATCTGCAGCTGGAAACAGATGCAAATCCAGAGTTTTTCGAAGTTTTACGGAAACAGACATTCCCACTGAGCGTCCCCAGTCCCGGCTCAATCTGCTGCTGTCTCTTCCCTGCCAATCATCCCATCCTCACTAGTGATGGAGAGGGTTTCTATTCACCTCTGGTCCCCCCCTGGCTGCAGGCAGGGATTTATTTGACAGTTCCCGAGCTCCTCTGGAGGGTTCCTGATGATTCAGGATGTGCTGGCTCTGGAGGGTTTTTTAATGGAACATCTCCCATCTCACCTCAAATCAGCTCTGGGGCTCTGATTCCCTCTCAGTGCCCTCCCAGACAGGATCTCTGCAGATCCTGCAGTCTGGACAAGGGCCAGCAAGTGGGGCTAATTTAGGGAAGGACATGTGGCATCACAGAGAAGTGACAACCCAGGCAGAGTGAGAAGCAAGGCTGGCATTGGGTGGTCCGGTCTCAAGAGCAGGGGAGAGACAGGAAGTTTGGCAAAAGGGCATTTGGGAGGCACCTCTTGCTCCTGGAGGCACTATGTGGGAGGATGAAGGACGTTCATGGTGGTGGAGCAGGCTGTGGGATGGTGGGGGCAGCTGTGACCCAGAGGGCACACGCTGTGGGGGGGGAGCTGTGACGGGGCACCCCAGGACCTCTGGGACAGCTCATGGTGCCCCCACCTTGAGCTCTTCCTCAGCTTCCTGCTCCATCTCCCCTCTGTGAGCTTCGCCAAGCAGGGGAAAAGCAGAAATCGCCTGGGAGGTACTTCCAGGCTTTCTATCATGGGCAGGATTTTCATCATGCAGCATCCCCAGTCCCAAATTCTCCAGGTTTGTGGAGCAAACCAACCCTCTGAAAAGTGAGGCTGGACTTGAGAAAGAAATTTTATTGGAAAAACCCTTCCTATCCATGGAAAAACAACCCCCAGGCAAGCCAGGTGTGTCCCATTCCTCAGTGCAAAGGACTGGGAGAGCTCCCCTGGCAAGGGAACATCTCCAGTTCAATCAAGCGACATGGGAGAAAGGGAAGCATTTTGAGAATTGGAGAGGAACTGGGTCCTGAGGCCATTGGGGGTCTCCTGTAGAGGTGTGGAGTTTGGCCTCTCTCTGTATCCTTTCCTGATCCCCAGGGAGGCTCCTGGCTGTGTTTAGGAATCTTCCCAGGAGGGAAATGATTTTGTAAACCAAGGGGGAAAATATCCATCAGTGAATCCCTTCAGCATCAGTGCCACTCATTTTCCTTCAGTGCAAACAGAAACCACCAGCTGTCCTTTGGCAAAGGATTTTTGTGTTTCCTTCCCAGTTTCAGGCAGAAAAGTGGAGAACTTCCCTTCCCTTTGCCTGAAACTCTGCCCCAAGGCAGTGAGAGCTCTGGGGGGTGAGGTGCCAGCACAGGGAACGAGATCCACCAGCACTGAGCAGGCAGAGTGGTTCTCACCATGGTGCTCCCGTGATTGTTCTCACCACCCTCTGAAGGTGTTAGACCCAGAGCCTCCAAAATCAGGGGGGTTTGGGTCTTTCTGGGACCGCCAGCCATGGAGCTGCTCCTCCAGCAGCACTACTTCCCTGGAATGCTGTCCTGATCATGCTGTGAAGTCCTGGGTGGCCAGGTTGAAGATGTTGCTCTCCATGGACCTTTGCCACTTGCCCCAGTTCCTCCTGATCTCAGCCTGGACCTGCACCAACACCACGGGCAGTGCTAGCACCCAGGGGCACCAGGCAGCGCCCAGCAGAGGGGACTGGGGGGGCAGGGGGTGGGGGAACTGTCCCTGTGCCCACGTGTGGCTTTGGGACACCCTCGGGGTGTCCCTGTGCCCGCTGTGGTGCCTGGGGTTGGGGTGGGGACACACTCTCACCTCCCCGTTGAGGAAGCAGTAGAGCAGAGCCACCAGGAAGCCCTGGAGAGGACAGGAAGAGCAATTTTCACCCAGAGGACGGGGCTGGGGCCCTCTGTGCTCATCTTCTCCCTGCCTTTACCTCCTCCCCACCTCTGACCCACCGCAGGGCAGAGGAAGTCAGTGCCACGTTCTCCAACACTTGTGCCCTGCCCCAGGTGTCTGGGGACATCCTCTCCCAAGAGAGGCCAGAGCCCCACGTCCCAGGGGCTCCAGGTGGGATTTGGGGTGGGACCATGGGGACTTGCCCTGCCCATCTCACCTGGTAGGAGCCGAGCACCAGCTCGAAGTAGAGCCGGGCATCCACACCCACATGCTCGGGGAAGAGCGCGAACACCACGTAGTGCACCCCGAAGAGGGGGATGAGGAGCAGTGTGGACTTGGTCAACCTCCTGTGGGGAGTGAGAGGGGTCTGGGTGCTCCTGCTGCCCCATGAGGCCTCCCCAAAGTCTTGGTCTTAACCCCAAGTAGGTTCTCTGTGAAAGGCAGGTCTTGGAGGCTCCAAGACTCTCCTCCGTGCTTGTCCAAGGAGGGTCCCCCTGCCCTGGGACCCCAGACCCCAGGGTGGGCACAGCCCTGTCCCCTTACATGTACTGCTGCTTGTGGGTTTTGCTGAGGTCTGGGCACCGGATCTTCTGTGCCAACATCCTGGTGACGTTGAGGAAGATGAGGAAGTTCACCTGTCCCGGGAAGCCACATCTCAGGCTCTGCACAGTCCCTGGCTGGGTACCCTGGCCATGTGGGACCCCGGGCTCCAGGGTGGGACTCTCAGGGAACACACTCACAAATATGGCCAGGAGGATGGGAGCCTTGATCACCCACCAGTACAGGCTGGAGTAGTCATCCCAGCACCTATTGGACAGGAGAGATAGCTCTGGCACCCACTGGCAGCCGTGTGACCCAGCTGTCCCCCTGCCATTTCTTTGGCCAGCCCCATGACCCCTTTGCACCCCTCTTGCCACGGGACCCACCAGGAAACAGAAATAACCTTTAAATAAAGCGCTGGCCCAGTCCTCCCTCCTGAACATCCCATGGCAAAGTTTCATTTCCCAGGACTTGGACTGGGACACGTGGCTGAGGTGGCCTGGAGAAGGCCAAGGGGCAACTGCTCTTACCCGTGGTCATCGTACCGGAGCCTGGTGAGCACCCACACCCCGACTGTGACCGTGGGGACACCTGCAAGGACAGGACACAGGCAGGGATGGTCCCTCCGGTGCTCTGGGAAGCCCTTGTGACACCCCTTGTCCTCAGAAACGTGCCTAGCTCAGTTCAGGATGTGGCAGGAAGGTGACAACCTTCCCACCTTCTCCAGGAGAAGGAAATGGTGCCCACTGATGGTGCTGTGTCTGTGTCACCTCCTGGCCACCCTCCTGCCCCTGTGCTCTTACATCACACCCAGGCACCTAGGATGGGTGTTCCTGGCCCCAGGGGGGTGTGGGAAGGGAGGACCTGTCCTGGATGAGGCCACACTTCCCCAGCAGCTCTGGGGTCTGGCAGGAGCAGGTGGGTTCCCACCAAGGCCACGCAGGAGATGTTGGCGTGGGGACATGCTGGGAGGAGCCCTGGGGGCCTCTGGCCGGGTGAGTCTCAGATCAGGCCATTCCCAAGTGGTTCCAGCCCGTGGATGTCCAGGGATGCCCAGGATGTCCCCACACTCACCCCAGCCGATGAGGATGTAGCCCCAGGTGTAGCTCCTGTCGCAGGTGAAGGTGAGCAGCAGCAGCGTCTGCAGGTACAGCCCCTCCACCAGCAGCCAGTAGAAGTTGGCCAGCACTGAGTACTGGAAGAAGGCGATGGCTGCTTTGCAGGTCACCTGCCAGGGGAGGAGGGGGACGGCTCAGGGTGCACCACACCCTGTCCTGGGGGCACCGGGGGTTGTCCCCCTCCCCATCCACCCTCTTGAGGACACCTGTGATGACCTTTCAGTGATGACCTCTCAGTGCAGCCCCAGGGACTCTGCCCCAGCCCCTCACATCACCAGCACCAGGTTCTGCTCTGCCTGTGCCCCACAGCCAAGTGACCACGGGCTGGTTTTGTAGGACCTTTAAAAACCCTGTGGCTGTGTCCACGGCGTTCTCAGTGTTTATCTTCACTCAGGGGTTCCTGTTTTGATTGAAAACCTCAAATCTGAGCAGTACCTGGTGCTGGCGGGGCTGTGCTGAGCTTTCGCACCTCTGGGGACACCACTGGGGACACTCAGCCTGAGGCCAGCGACAGCTTTGAGGACAGAACTTGTTCCCTGCTCAGAGGGAAATGTAGAAATGCTGAACCTCGCCAAGGCCACCCGTGACAGAATTTCCTCCATCTCACAGCCTCTCTCTCTCCTCTTTGCAGTGATAAATTCACCCCAGGTCCCACCAACCCCTTCCCAAGGAGCCCCTGTTGCTCTCCCGGCCCCATTCCCAGGCTCTGATTTGGGATTTACCGTGGACATTGTGCAGTGGTTGATGGACTCATCTGAGAAGAGGATACGGTCTTTGATGAACACGGCAGTGCCCCGCAGGATGAAGGAGGTGAAGAAGTGGATGTGGATGGAATTCCTGGTGCAGTGCAGCTTCCTGCAGGAGGGAGAGATGGACTGGGCCCAAACAGGGGCAGAGGAGGTGCTTTGGTGTCCCCTTCCCTGGCTGGAGCCCAGGCCAGGGATCACTGCTGGTGATGGCCACAAAGCCCTGGAGAAACTTCCCTGCTCTAAAATCAGGAAGGGCAGGGTTCTGCTGTGCTTGGGGCTGCTCAGGGACAAGGGAACATCCCAAAAATCTCTGGAGAGCCCACACCTGCAGCACAGGGAGACCTGCAAAACCAGAACTCAACAGGGCCACCAGGGAAGGACAACGCTGCCATTCCTCTCCTGTCTTCCCAGTTCTCCTGCTGGGAATCCCTGTTGGGATGGGTTCTAGCTGCTCCAGGAGGGGACAGGCTGAGGGCAGCCATCCCTGCTGGGATCTATCCCGTGTCCCTCCAGCCCATGGAGCTGGAGCAGCTCCCAGCCCTACCTGAAGCAGGAGAAGATGCCGATGGCCAGGAGCAGCGCTGCCAGCGACGTGGAGTAGCCACAGGTGTAGAGCACCTTCATGGTGACAAAATGGCCTCTCTGGAAGGGGCAGCACCAGCAGAGTGAGGGGACATGAACTGGGGAGTGCTGGTGTGGGACAAGCAGGGACAGCCCCCCCAGAGTTGGGATAACCCCGGGAACATCTCCGCGGTTCTTTGCCCAGTGGGGGAAGGGGGACATGAGGACAGTTCTCACAGCCCCAGGGCTCCCACGTGCCTTGGCCTCGGTGTCGTTGCTGCCGAGGGTCTCCAGCTGGCAGGCGCTGTGGTAGGGGGGGCTGGGGAGGCTCCAGCCCCGCTCGGTGCAGTTCCTCTGGATGAGCCCTGCAGGACAAGGAGGGACCTCAGGGGAGCCATGGGTGTCACCTCTGATGCCACTCCCAAAATGCCCGGCCTGGAACAGACGAGGACAGCCCACCCGAGTGGCCTGGCTGTCCCATCCCTCCCAGATCCCTTTGCTCCTTCTGGATCCCATCACTGCCCCTTCCCTCCCAGATCCCGTTGCTACCCCATCCCTTCTGGATCCCATTGCCCCCTCTGGCCCCGTGCCTGGAGCTGCCAGGAAAACTTTGGGCAGGGTGTGAAAACAAGCACAGATCTCTCCAGAGGAAGGGAATTGGGAATTAAGGCTGTAAAAGTGCTCATTCATCCCGTAAGGGCTCCATCAAGCCTCTAATGAGCTGATCCTGCCCGAAAGCAAACATTTCCCAACATTTCCCAAATTACTCCTGTCTGAGGAAGTGCTTGGAGACTGCAGAAGCGCTGGGATGCTCCAGGTGGGAGCTCTCCTTCCCAGCCCTCCAAGAGGGATGGAGACAGCTCGTGAGCATTGGGCTGGCGTGTGGGAAAGGAGGGCACAGAGTAGCACGGGCACTGTCCTGGTGTCACCAGGATGGAGGATGAGGTCCTCAAGTTCTCCACCCACAGCAGGCTGAAAGGATTTAGGTCCTGCTGTGGCAGCTCCCTTAGTCTACGCTTTTCCTGTCTCCTTCTTGGGCTGCAATTTACACCAAGGACATTTGTTTTGGGGAGGCAGGAGCTGTGGGGTTAGAGGGAAGGGCTGGGGTGGCACAGGAGTCCCTGGCAGGGCGGGTGGCTCCCATGGGATGAGTGATCCTCGCTGGATTCAGACCTTTGGACTTCTTGAAGATGTTCAGGATGTCAGGACAGGCGACATCTCGGGACTGGCCAAGGGGCAGGGCGGGCCAGCAGCTCACCCCGTCCCACTCCGTCGGGCAGCCTGGGGAGGGAGGGGACCGCTGTGACACCAGGAGGGGACGAGCGGGTGTCACCGCAGCCCCAGCCCCGCGCGGGCCCCCGGCCGTAGCGGGAGCGCCGCCGCTGTCCCCGATCCGGGCCGGGCCGGGCCGCGCAGGAACCGGGAGCATCCTGGCTCCGGTCCCGGAACGCCCTCTCCCGGCGCTGGGACCCCCTCTTAGTGTGGCACCTGGGAGTTTCTGGGGCTGCATCAGACCGACCTCCGGTGGGAATACCCCGGGTGTGGGATGGGCTGTGGATTTGCCCGTGGCTCCTAAAATAATGCAGATTTATGCTGGATTTTTGCACCTGGAGGCTCAGCTTGGGACGTGTCCCCAAGGGCAGGAGGAAGTCATGCAAGGCTTGCTATGAGTGATCAGCTTAAACAACTTTTGCTTCCCTATCCATCACTGAATTCCTGTTTAAATCACTCCAATGTTCTTGGGAACGAGCACAGCCAGGCAGTTTCAAGGGCCTGGAGGAATTCGTGATGCAGCAGCCCAGGATGGGACAAGGACATCTCATTCCAGGCCAGCTCCTGCCCCAGCACAGCTCCATCATTAACCTTGCAGATCCACATTATTCACCTGAAGCCACGTTCATTCCCAGCCAGGGAATGTGGAATTGGATGAGTCTGATGAGTTTCCTCTGATTTCAGCCTGGGGGTGTCAGTCCAGGCAGGGAGGCATTTGCATCCACAATGCCAAAGTGGGCCTTGACAGGGAAGGGAGCACAGGATTGGGATCATCACTGAGAGCAGTCACTTCGTTCCTTGGGGTCGTGGAAGCAGGGAATCAGGGAATGGCTTGGGTTGGAAGGGACATAAAAGCCCACCCAGTGCCACCCTCTGCCATGACAGGGACCCCTCCCACTGTCCCAGGTGGCTCCAAGCCCCATCCAGCCTGGCCTGGGACACTGCCAGGGATCCAGGGGCAGCCACAGGGGCTCTGGGCACCCTGTGCCAGGGCCTGCCCACACTCCCAGGGGAGGATTCCTTCCCAGTATCCCACCTATGCCTACCCTCTGGCAGTGGAAGCCATTCCCTGTGTCCTGTCCCTCCATCCCTTGTCCCCAGTCCCTCTCCAGCTCTCCTGGAGCCACTTTAGGCCCTGGAAGGGGCTCTGAGGTCTCCCTGGATCCTTCCCATCTCCAGGTGAACTTTCCCAGCTCTCCCAGCCTGGCTCCAGAGGAGCTTTGGAGCATCTCCAGGGCCTCCTCTGGAATTTGTAGCCCCCACAGTCCAGAGGATGCCATGGAAATGGTGCAAGGAATGGAAGAGCTCTGCCATGAGAAAAGGCTGGGAGAGCTGGGAAAGTTCACCTGGAGAGGAGAAGCTCCAGGGAGAGCTCAGAGACCTTTCCAGGGCCTAAAGGGGCTCCAGGAGAGCTGGAGAGGGACTGGGAACAAGGGATGGAGGGACAGGACACAGGGAATGGCTTCCACTGCCAGAGGGCAGGGAGAGATGGGATATTGGGAAGGAATAAGGAGATTCCAGAGCCCTCCCACCCTGTCCATGGGATCTGAGCCTGTCCTGGAGTCACTCTCTCCATGCTGGAGCAAGAGGAGGAAGAGATGAGTGCAGCTCAGATGGATGGGGGGCAGCAGGAAACCCAGGTTTAAATCCAGATTTTAATTATGCATTCCTGCTTCTCAGATATTTTCCTGCAGTGGGATTCCTTCCCCTTGGCTGACACAACTCAGGTTGCAAAATGGACCTTTTCCAATCAATTTGGCTTTTCCCTGCTAAGCTGAAGGATAAATGACATCTCTGCAGATTTACTTAAGCAATTATGCACCCTCATATGCATTTATTGCTTAATTTTCCCACTGCTATGAGATGAAACCCCTGGAATGATGCAGTCCTTATTCTCCAGGTGACAATTTTTGCCCGGGATTTGGGCCATTCCACTTTTGGATGGAAATTGAGATGCAATTTAAAAAAACGATGTCCAAAACCAGCACTTGAAAATTGTTTTTTCAACCAGTTAATTTGTTTAAAATCCCAGATATGGGAAAATTGAGTTGCTCAAAAATGTTTGGCAGTAAAATTTCCTGAATTAGGAAGGGGAGCAGATGTGAGATGGTGACACCACGGAGTGATGCCTGTGCTGGTGGCCACAGCCCTAGCATCGGTGCAGGGGGATCAGGGGGCTCTGTCAGGGGTATGGACAAATCCAGCACTGCCATATTCCATGAATCCCTCCCTGTGGGGGTGAGAAGGCTCTGGGGAAACCTCAGAGCCTATTCCAGGGCCTGAAGGGGCTCCAGGAGAGCTGGAGAGGGACTGGGGACAAGGGATGGAGGGACAGGACACAGGGAATGGCTTCCACTGCCAGAGGGCAGGGCTGGATGGGATATTGGGAAGGAATTCCTGGCTGGGAGGGTGGGAAGGGGCTGGGATGGAATTCCCAGATCAGCTGTGGCTGCCCCTGGATCCCTGGCAGTGCCCGAGGCCAGACTGGATGGGGCTTGGAGCCACCTGGAACAGTGGGAAGTGTCCCTGCCACGGCAGGGGGTGACACTGGGTGGGATTTAAGATCTCTTCCAACCCAAACCATTCCCTGATTCTCTAAATCCACCAGGACTCAGCTCCCGCTGTTGTCTGTGTCCCTCAATCCCCTCTATCCCATTCCAATTCCATTTTTGGGGCTCTCCAGGGATTCTCTTGACCTTTGCCTTGGTTGCTGCTCTCCATTTCCCTGGAAATCTCTGCTTTTGCCACATCCATGCCTGCTCTGCAATCCCCCACCATGGATCACCCTCTGAGGACCCCTCAGGAATTCCTCCCCTTCTCCCAAGGGAGCTGATCCCAGGCTCACCCTCACCTTCCCGCCCAGGGAGCACCGGGGCTTGGCTCTCGCTCTGGATCCTCTCCAGACACTCTGCTTCTCGCTTCTGGAAGTGGAGGATGACGGAGCAGTCAGGATGAGTCCCTCGCACCTTGGGAGAGGGGAAAGGGCAAGCAGGAGAATCACGCAATTGTGGAATTGGGTTGATGGAACTGTGGGAATGCAATCGTGGAGTTGGGTTGGAAGGGACTGCAAAGCCCATCCCGTTCCCCCCCGCCACGGGCATGGACACCTCCCACTATCCCAGTGGGATGTGGGCACAGCAAACCCCACATTCCCAGCTCTGGGATTTGCCAGCAGAGGTGATGGAACACCAGGGAGAATGTCCAGATCCCAAAAATGTGAGAGATGTGGTGGCTCAGTGTGAGGGATTGGATTGTCTGGGAATCCTTGCTTTGGGATTTGCCTCCTCGGCTCCCAGCTGGAGAACCGTGAGCCAGAGGCCGAACTGAGAGCAGGCCAGGAACTTTGCCTGTCCATTCCCATGTATCCCAGCCCATTCCCAAGTCCTGTGCCCATTTCCATGTGTCCATGTCCATTCCCAAACATCCGCGTCCATTCCCCAGTATCTGTGCCTATTCCCATGCCCATTGTCAGGCATCAATCCATGCTCATTCCCACATTTCCCTGCCCATTCCCAAGCATCCCTGAAGCATCCAGATTCAAGGTTGTCTGGGACAGGGATCTGGGGACAAGACCTGGGATTAGGTTGCCGATTGTTTTAGGAGAGGGGCCAGAGACGTAAAAGCTGGAGAAACAGAGGGATGAACAGAGAGATGAACAGAGGGATGATGAACTTCCCAAACAGAGGGAAGTGTGGGACATTGGAGCATCCCTTGGCTGAGCCCTGCCCTGCCCTGCCCTGTCCAGGCCATGCAGCCACTCCTCAGGATCCCTCCACCTCCCACAGGAGATTTTGTTTCCTTTCCCTGCTGAAAACAAGATTTCAAGTGAATTTCCAGCCTGGAAAAGCCATTTTGGGAATGTCTCTGGGCATAGCACCCGGAAGGCCCAGGAATTCTCCTCCTCCATCCTTCCAGTGATGGGGGCTTGGATGGGGCAGAGAGGTTCCTCTCACCCCTTTTTAGCTGCAGGGCTGCTGGGTTTGATTTGCTGTTTATGGCAGCAGGGCCGGGATGCTGGAGCAGGAACAGGGAATGTGCAGGGCTCCCTTCTGAGCTCCCTGCAAGGCAGGGAATTCCTGCTGTGCCTCAGTTTCCCCCCTGGAAGGGGCCTGATGCCATCAGTCTCTAAAATTCTCCAAGCTTCCAGTGCTCCCACTGCCCAGCTCCCCTTCCCCTTCCCCTTCCCCTTCCCCTTCCCCTTCCCNCTCCTCTTTTTTTCCAGAGCAGTCTGACCAGTTCAGGGGTGTTTCACTCACTCCGGCAGCACAACCACCCCATGTTGCCCCCATTCCTGCAGGGATTTGGTGCCAGCCATTCCCATGGCTCTGTCCTGGGATGGAGATCCCCTACGGCTGTCCTTGTCCCCTGCACTCCCCAGCCATCCCAATCCTTGTGCCTGTGGATGCTCCCCACGGAGTTCAGGGCTCCTCCAAGGGGTGTAAGGGCGCTGGGTGATGTGGGATGAAGGATCTGTTCCCGAGGGATCATCCCGGGGAGCTGAACCCGCGGAACCTCTGCCCTGGGCACCGCGGGGTCCCAGCACCACCCTTGTCACCACATTGTCCCCAGGAGCTGCGGGAAAGTCCCCAGGGGGGGCTTGCAGGGCATCCCCTGGGTCGGGAGCATGACAGATGGGGATGGGGTGGGATGGGATGGGATGGGCAGCCCCCACCCTGGGCGAGAGGACCCTTCACTGGTCCCGGGCCCTGGGGTGGCTGGCATAGGGTGACCACCAGTGCCCCCCCCCGTCCCCACGCTGTCCCCAGGGCCACTCACCTGAAGTGCGGGGAGGAGCAGCAGGAGCAGCAGCGAGCGGGGCCGGGGCAGCTGCCAGGGACCCCCCACGGCTGCACCCAGTGGGGTCCCTGTTCTGTCCCCGAGGGGCTGGGGACAGCCCAGCTCCTCCTTCATGACCCGGGACTCCGGGGGTGCCCCAGCACCTTCCCGCCCTCTCCCCTCTGCCCTTCCCAGCCCTGTCCTGCCCCGTGTCCCTCAGGACCCTTCCCTGCCGCGGGTCTCGGTCCCGCCCGGCTGTCCCTGCCCATGTCCCCGGCGCCGCCGGGCTCCGTCTCTCCGCGAGCCGGGATGTCACCGCTCCGGGATCCGGGAGCTGGAGGCTCCTCCCTCCGCTCCCCCAGCCCGCGCCGGGGTTGGATGGAGCAGCTCGGGAGGCTGGCACTGCCCCCCAGCACCCACCGGCCACTCGGGACCCCCAGCCGGCCCGGGGGGTGCACAGCCGGGACGTGGAGCCCTTGCCGGCTCCTTGGGTGCCGCCGGGCTGGAAAACCGCTGGAGAAAGGCTGTGAGAAGTGGGGGCGCAGCCGGGATGGGGTGCGGGGTGCCCGGGGTCACATCCGTGCACGTGGCGGGGACAGGGACGCTCCCCGGCCCTGCTCAGCGCAGCTCCAGGCAGTGCTGCCGTCCCTGTCCCCTGTCCCACCCTGCCTCGCCTCCCTGGGACACCCCCGAACCCCTCCCCAATATTCCCCCTTGCCCAGAAAGTCCTGGCATAGGGTGAGCACCAGTGACGGCCCCACCCCCTCTGCGAATTGACCCCAGCTCTGCCCAGCCCCGGGTTTGGGGTCGCGATTTTGGTGTTTTGGCGTGCGCCGGGTGTTGTCACCTCAGTGCCAGAGCAGAGCAGAGCGGTGAAGGTTTTGGGGGACCCCAGGAACAACCTGGGAAGGACACAGCAGGGAACACCTGGAGCTGCATTCCTGGATCTCCCCCAGGGTTGGCGCTGCCCTTGGATCCAAACCCCCAAGCATCACCTGGGCTCTTACAAAAAAAAAAAAAAANTCTGTAAATACATAAATATGTATAAAATCGATATAAATATGTATTGTGGATATGTAAAATAAATGTATTTATAGAATTCTCCCTGCTGGGAAGTCCCAGGCCCCTCAGCAAGGGGAATTTTGACCCAAACGTCACCATTTTAATTATTTTGATAAGAAGACCCTCAATTTTGGGGAGACCTTCAGGTTCCCATCACCAATTTTGGGGAGATTATGAGGGAATTTCTCTAGTTCCCAGCCCCATTTTTTGGGAAAATTTTGCGGGTCTCTTTTGGGTGGGATTCCCACCCAAACTTTAGGGGAGACTTTAGGAGTCCCACCCCCAACGTTGGGGGGGTCTCTGTGGGTTCCATCCCCAATTTTGGGAAGACTTTTGGGGGTTTCTGGGAGCCCCATCCCCGATATTAGGGGAGATGTTTAGGGGTCCCATTCCCAGTTTTGGGGGAGTCTCTGGAGGTCCCATCCCCAGTTTCGGGGGTGGCCTCGTTAAGAAGTTCTCTGTAAACGAGATCACCCTAAAGAACGCGGCTGAAGGAGCCGGGTCCGCGGTAATTCCGAGCCCTCGTCTGCCGTGATGAGGAGGCGAAGGCTGAGCCCGGGCTTGTGTTGCCCCCAAAGCCGCCGCGGCCCGGGCCAGGCTCGTTAACATCTGAAATGGAACCACTCAAATTAATCGCTTAATTTTCCAGCAGCCCATAAACACTTGGGACGGAGCCTGGAGTCCGAATTAAAGCGTGCCTGCTGTCAGAAGCCGGCACGCCCAGGGGGCTGCTCTGGGGGTGGGGGGCCCTCCCGGTGCCCCGGTGCCCGCTCAAGGCCAGTTTGCTGCCGTGTCGTGGCCAGCGGGCTGCACGCTTCGTCCCCAGGTCGGGAGGTGGCCGGGCTGGTTGGAAAGCCAGAGGAAACGGGGAAAGCATGGGCGTGGGATGGAAACTCCTTTCTCCTTTCCCAGGAGGATGGAGAGCCGCCTGGGAGTCCTTCGGGTGATTCCCAACCCACACATTCCCGAGCTGCTCCCGATCTTCCCCCCGCGAGGACGGGCTGGGACAGGCGATGGTGGCCGGACACCAGGTGTCCTTCCCGGTGCAGGGTGACCTGCCCAGCCCTGCTGGCCTTGGTCAGCGTCCCCTTTGGCAGGAGCAAGAGGGAAAGAAGTGAGGACAAACTCTATGGATTGCAAATCCCGGCCCAAATGCAGCCCTCTCTGGGCTCCCCCTGTAGGGAATAAATTCCAAATTGCGAGTTCCAGTTTACCATTGTTAAATGTTCTCGTTAAAAAGTGTTTACCATGTTAATTACTCACCACTTGTTGATGCCTGTTAATTACTTACCTGTTGTTGAAGCATATTGTTGATGCATTTGATAACCCCCTACTCATGATTTTAGTCCATTGATCCCCTCTGTGCCTTTTCCTTCTTGTCGGGAAACACTTCCACTGCTCCCAGGAGGACTTGATGCACGGGCTGCAAACAAATGAGGGCCCTCTGGTGTGGTTCGGACTCTCAGAACAACAAACCAACACATAACAACAACAAACCAACACAGAACAAAGTAAGGACTGTAGCACCAGCCCAGCCGAACCCCAGGGATCACCTGGAGCCAGGTTTCATCTGGTCACCATAACCATGGAAGTGCTTGATTAGCATGACACCCCTGGACAAGAACCCATAAATAGAACTTGCTTAAGAAGCCCCGTCATGGTGTAAGTCCCGGCTCTGCTGAGAGGTAAAACTGGGGATTTTTTTCCTCAGTGTCGTTCACTGGGAGCAGCGGCGGTGTTGGGGCCCCCAGGCAGAGCTGTCTTTCAGTAAAGGCCTTTTATCTCCTGGCACATTCCTTACACCGCGGGGGTCCCGTGGGGCTGGCGGTGCCCGTTCCTGTGGCAGCGGTGCCTGGCGGAGGGGACGGGGCAGGGCGCGGCGATTGTGTCGCTGCCGAGGCCCCCGGGAGTGGCCCCAGAGGCCGCCCCGCAGCCACGGGCGTTCCCATTGATCCCGCCGGGAATTAGGGATGACTCAGCCGTTTCCAAAGCAAAGGAAGTCACTGACAGGACTCCTCCTGCAGGTGACAAACGCTCATTTAGGGAGGGCTGGGATCACTGATTGTGCTGCCTCCATCCCACCAGGGATGTAGCCAGGTGGGGTCCCCGCCCCGCGCCAGCTGCTTTTTCCTGGATTTTGGGCTCCGTGGAAGGAAACAAGTCTGGGAAGGGAAATTCGGAGGAAGAGGAGCCCTCGATGGCTGGCTGACAGCTTGGGGACGATGGATCTCACTGGCAGAGTGAGACCTCCTGGAAAGGGAAAGGGGATTTTTCGTAGCTGTCGTTCCAAATGGGGAGCTTAAACCCATTCACAGTTCCGGACACTGAGAGCCTCCCCAGAGGTGTGTCCTGAGTGCCGGAACGTGACAGCGTGACGGTGGACAGCCCAGGGGACAGCAGCTCCCACACTGCCACCCCACAGCCGGGCTTTGTCCCCGTGTGCAGTGACAAACTGCTCCGGGACTGGTTTTTGGAGCCCCTGGGAGGCAGCAGGGGTCCGGGGATGTGTTGCCTCAGCGGTACTTTCTTCATCTCCCCCGAGTCTTGGGCAAGGCTGCTGATCCTGCCGGGGTTTCCTCACTTTGGGAATCTCTCTGGCTCCTCTTGATCTCCCGGGAAAGGAAGTGGCACAAGGGATGTGCTGTCACCTCCCGGGCAGCTCAGGGCTCGGTTTCTCACCTTCCCGGTGTTCCCGGTGCTGCCGGTCTGACCCATCACCATGCCCTGCCTGCCTCTGCTCTGTTATTTTGCCAGAGTTGGCTGATGCCCCGCAGAGAGGTGCTGGATCCCACTGATCCTATTCCAGGACTTGGAGCAGCACCCACTCATCCCGAGGGGTGGCAGAGGGTCCCTGTCCCTCCTCGTCCCCAGAGACTGACCCCATTCCAAGGCCTTGGTCCCGAAAGCAAAATTCCTGGTCCAAAGCACAGCTCCTGGGACTCACCCTGTGCCTGAGCAGGGACAGAGCTGAGATCCCAGCCCTGGGCTGGGTGTAGGGAGGAGCTTTTGAGGGTTTCCAGAAGAAATCCCAGAGTTGTAAGAGAGGGGCTCCAGAGCTTCCAAATCCTCTGCTGGGCATCCTCAGGGTATCCTTAGCACTGGGTGGCTCTTCCGGGAGACAGTAGGATCTGTGCCCATCAGAGCTGGAGAATCCTCTGATCCCTCCTGGGTTTTCCCAGTGAATGTTTTGTATGTCCCCACCAAACACTCCAAGGTGGGAACACAAACTGGTCCAGAGCTGTCACCTCTCCCAGTGTGGGTGATTCAGATGAGGGGGATCAGCAGAGGTGGCACCTCCAGCTGGGGCATCATTCCTGCCTAGGGAAGGTGACCTGGGCAGTGTCCTGTGGACAGCACAGCCACAGCTGCCTTTGTCCCCATCCCACCTGCCTGGATGGTGGCACTTCCCTGTGCCCAGGCTCTGCTTTCCTGGCCAGTTCCTGTCCTGCCACTCAGGTCCCTCTGGCCGTGGATCCTTCAGCTCATCCTCCTGCTCCTCAAAGGGCCAGGAGTGCTCCTGCCCTGGGACTGACCCTGACCTAATTAGGGTCACCTAATTCTGTGACCCTGAGCTTTGAAGAAGTTTAGGAGTTGGGCTGATGGGATGTTCTGGGGGAATTGAAGAGGGACAGGGGACAGGCTGGAGCCAGGCACAGCCCAGAGCTGAGCCCAGCCTGAGCTCTGGAGCTCCAGCCTACAGCTCCCTGCTGCACAACACTTGGTACCAGCCTTGCTTGGGCTTGCTTTGGCTCAAGAAAACTTCCCAAATTCCCTTCCATCCTTCTCCTTCTCCTTCTCCTTCTCCTTCTCCTTCTCCTTCTCCTTCTCCTTCTCCTTCTCCTTCTCCTTCTCCTTCTCCTTCTCCTTCTCCTTCTCCTTCTCCTTCTCCTTCTCCTTCTCCTTCTCCTTCTCCTTCTCCTTCTCCTTCTCCTTCTCCTTCTCCTTCTCCTTCTCTCCTCCCCTCTCCCAATAATGACCCCCCCAGAGGGGCTCAGGCTGCCATGTGGGGCCTGAGGACATTCCAAGCAGATCCCTGTCACCCTTCATGTCCCAACCCCAGCACGAGGCTCCCTTAGACTCCTCAACCCCATTCCAGTTCTTGAATCCCTCCTAAGGGGAGATAAGATCGGGATCAGCCCAGCTGGGCTCTGCCAAAATGGGCAGGAAGCAGCACAGAAATTAAATGGGCAAATAATGGGAATTTAGGATTATAACAAAAGGCACAAAAGCAATCCAGAAGGGGTTGGAAAAATTAGGAACACCTGATTTAGAGCAAAATCCAATCAAGCAGAAAATAGCCCAGACTGGAGCCAAGGGCTCGGAGCCCGGGAGGATTTGGGGAGTCTCCAGTGCCATTCTGGGGCAGAATGAGAGTTTTGGGAGAGATCTGTTCCCAAGCAGAGCTGGCTGCAGGCTGAAACCCCGGGAAAAGTTCCAAGATCTGCACTGGGGCACGGTAGATCTGGGATGTGATATCCATGGAAATCTCCCAGAGGAGCGGCCTGGGACGTGTGGCTGGGGAGGGGTGGGCCCGGGGGTCCTCTGCGGCTGAAGGGGAGCTGAGCTCCGCCGCCGGGGTTCTCTGTGCTGGGGAGGGGCGGTCCGGCATCCCCTGGTGAGGTTGGCATGGGATACCATTGGGATGGGGGCTCTTATTGTATTGGGGGGGCTGGCTGCCTGTTAGTGGGATGAGTGGGGTCCCCTGTATGGCGGGTGAGTGGCCCCGCTGTTACTGGAGGGGAGGGCGATGTGAATGAACCTCTTTTGGGGGGGGGGCTGCGATGAC
>WAAG01033151.1:697-18309 GCA_013390105.1 Tichodroma muraria
AATGTTGTGAAAATCCAGTTCTATACCTGTTCTCACAGGAGTCAAGTACTCTTTACATATAAAGAGTTCAAGATTAGTGCAAAATATTAGTGCTAATACGTTCATGAAGTTTTGGGATCATACATTTCATAGCAGCTTGCTTCTTTTTGATGTACAAGGTAGGTAGTTATATTGATTGAAAAGTTTTGTTGTATAAGACATGATTAAGAATATTTTTGTTGTTTTATACACCTAAATTGAAAATCTGTGTATTTTCTCTCTAGCCTGTGTGCACAATGAAGGATGCCCAGGAAAAAGAAGTGAATGAAATAGCAAGTAAGAGATTAGAGCAGCAAGTGTTGACCTTGAAAGCCCTGCTGAGGGACCAGGCTGCATTACAAAATCAGTTTCATGACATGCAGAATGAAGTGTATCTCCTTCAGGCTGAGCTGTGTGAAAAGGTATAAAGTTGTTTTCTGTGTACTTAAGTGTGTGCTTAGACTTCAGATTCTACCTCTGTCTTTTCAAAGTGGAGAAACAAAATAGTTTTCTTTCTTGGGAATGGATCTGAGGATAATTAAATGGTTTCCAGGCATATAAAAGTACTCCTGACTTCAGAGAAATAGGGAAAAGATGTAAACTCCCTGAGTGATCCATGTTATGGAAAAATGATAGATGATCACAAAAGTTCACTCTCTACTCTAATTAATGAGCACAGTCATTAATTCTTAATAGAGCCACTTCCTTGGCTTAAGTTGTCAGGATTTTTTAACATTCCCAACTCTTTTGTTCCACTATATCAGATTATTGATCAGATTATTTCAGTTATGAATCTCCAAGCTAATAATAGAATTTTGATAGAGTTTTCATGTCTATTTTGGTTCATCTGCTAGGGTTACATATTAAGAGTTTCAGTAAGACATTTTCAGATAGGTGTGTGGTTTGGATTTTTGTTAGAGTTATTCTTATGAGAAACCCCCATGTACAAATGTGCTTACACAAGCAGTTTTTACACCTGTGCATTGTATTTCACCTGTCATACCAGAGCAGGTACATTAGGATTTGCAAAGCTGCAGCCTGACAATTTGACAGCAAAGCTGCTGCTGTTAAGTGTGACTACAGCTACTGAACTCTTGGGTGGAAACAAATTCCTCCTAGGACTTCTTTCCCTTAGATTTTCTTTCCTATTGGGAACTGTATTTTGGAACGGGATGATAGTTACCATGTGAGCCAAATTGGAATTGCCCATCAGGCTCTGAAACAGCTAGTAAATGGCATGTTCTCAATAGTGCTCTTTGTTCTTCATAGCTTGATGCAATGAGTAAAACATGCTTCTCCCCTGTCTATACTCTGAAATACCAGAGATTATTGTCTTACTACTGGGAACAGGTTTCATTCTACTTTCTCCACAGTAAACCCATCTTTCTACAGTTTTGGTTTCTGTTTTGTTGTTGTTTGTTTGTTTGATGGTGGTAGTTTTGTTTTGTTTTTCCTAGGCTCATCATTGCTGTGGTTTGCTCTAAACCAGTCCTATAAAGAGGGTTAGTGGCTTCTCTCAGGCATGGTTAGGGGATGCCTCTTAGAAGAATGGTGCTGGTAAAATTAAACTGTTTTAGTGTTTTTAGTGTCTGGTGTCATATCAGACACTATGAGTAAGGGTGAGTAAAGGGTGAGACGTGCTGTCTGTATGAATGGACAAATCCTAATTGTTCTATTGCATCAGCAAGATGTGTTGCTCCCTGCCTCATCAAGAATTGAATGTCTCCAGTGCAGGGACCTACTGGCAGCTCTTTCTTTGTTCCCCCTTTGTTTACAGTGCTAGTGCAGTGTAAAGATATGTCTCCCCTGTCCTGCCTGCTCTGATTCCTCCCAAGCCCACAATTTATTAGCGGAGGACCATGTGACCTTTTTCAGCATAACTGAGTTCTCATAAAAGAGGGTTTTTTAATGATGAATATAATATATTTACTGTAAACTTTGTAGAAATACAAATTTTCAGGCAAAATAAATGCAAAAGAATCTGTGCTTTATTGTCAAGAATGCTGTATTGATTCATAATGGTAATGAATTTTATGTGGCAAGATACTATATTTTCTTCTGCATGATCAGAAAGGAGGGTTACCATCAGTAGATTTTAATTGTAAGGTACAGACTAAGTAACCCTGCTTCACCTCCTAACAGAAGGCATATATCAGCTGTGTCAGAGTAAAAGGTTGTTGATGTTTACTTTTCAGAGTAGCATATACATGCTGAAAATCCCTCCTCTTTTCTCTAATTTTACAATATAATATTGATAAGGAAAGGGAAAATTTTCCCCCAAAGAATGTTTTGGAAGATTCACAGAGTAAATATGAACATGAGTGCATAATGAAGGAGTCTTTACTGTGATGCTGCTTTGATTAAATAACCTCAGTGATATAAGGCTCCATCTAAGAACATCTGAAAGCTTTTGTTAATTTTTAAGACCATGTGAGTAGGACAGTGTTTGTATGCCAGAGCCTATCTGTGTGCAGCCAGTGCTTTACACTGATTCATCTTGTTTGTGATACAGGATCACAGAGATATGCTAAATGTACACCTCAGAGTCAGGTCTAAAACAAATATTGAAAAACTGCTAGAGTATTTCAAAGTGATTCTTGAATAAATTGATACAGGATATTTTTCAACCTTTCAGGAGAAAGAACTGCAGAAGAGAAAGTCTGAAGTGAAGTTGAAATTAGCTCCTCTGAAGGTACTGTTTCCCTGGACACTGATTCAGGACCTACACAAGGGGTCCCTTTGCTTACAGGCTTCTGTGTCTGTGCCTTCCTTGTGCAGTTGTCCCTGAGTAGCTGAATGCTGCTGGGCTTCACCTTAGGCAAGGGCTCAATGACGTTATTGCAAGGTTGCTTTCAGCCTGTCTAAAGGGGGACCTTGCACATTCATCTCTTTCCAGTTTGTCTGTGCATGTATATTGCTCTTGAAGGTGTGGAGGCATCTAATAATGCAGAGACATAGGAATACAATCTATAGCTTTGGGTCAAAAGGTGTGGAATTACAGATCAGACACAAAATGTAATCTTGCAGTCTCAGCAGGGAGTGAAATGACAGAACCATGCAATGTTTATGTGCTCATGCCACACAGGCTAAGCTGGCTTGCCTCACCCAAAAGTGCCAGGAAAGGAACAGCTTCATTAGGAGAATGCATGATGAATTCCACAGGCAAGGATTTATTAACTCTGCATTTGATGAAGAGATGAAGAACTTGGTGAATGACATTACCCTGGCAGAGTACACAGTTGCTTTTACACCAATGTGTGATCAAGAGGTAAGTGCTCATACTTGTAGGATCCTCATGTTTACACTGTTGAATTAAGTGATGGTTTTCAAAGTGTTTAGTGAGACTTAATGTGTAATTATAAAATATATTTCATTGCTTAATATAAGTATTGCTTCAGACAAATCAGTAGAGTTGGCCATTTTACTGTTGTTGTAGGCAGGGTCTAAATTTCAGGAGCTTAAAGCAAAATGCATCAGTGTTCCATGCAAGAAACACTGCTCTGATATTTTGACTAAGTATCGGATGGATAATGTACCATATATTACCCAATTTCATTTAAATAAGAATTTTGCATTTCTTTCCTGCACAATACATTGTTTCAGACTTCTGAAGAAGTCAGGTAAAAAAAGGTCAACAGTGAATATTTTAAGACTTAAGTCAACTCAGTATTGTATTTGTATTCAGAGGGAGTTAGTCACTTGTGTTTCTCTGGCAAGGCAAAAGTGGGAAGCAGCTTGGTTCTATTTAATATTGTCATTAATATCTTGGATGCTGGGTGTAAACTTCCTAATTTTGGAGTAACACGTACTTGAAGACATTCTTAAGGACAGGAATCTCAATCAGGAATTCTCTTGCAGTACTTTAGTCTCTACCAAAAAGTTCTTTTTCCTTTTGATTTTCTGTTTCTTATTTTTTTTTAAATCCTGTAAAAGTACCCAAACAGTATTTGGTAATGTTTGTGTCAACATTAGAATACACATGTAGAATCTTTTTGGTTAAAAATGGGGTAGGGGGAGGAAATACTGTGTGTTACACATTTGTATAATATTATGTGCTTCTGTTCTGTCACAACAGAAAACAGAATATTGATTCATACTATATATTGTATTTCAGCTAACACCATGCACTGCAAAATGAACGCATAAAAATAATTTATCTTAGCTACACTTGACATTTTCACCAGCAGAAGCTGCTCTAAATGGGCATATAGTATAGTAAATCCCCAGGCTTATTTTTCTGATGATTTTGTATTTTTACGCACTGAGCGGTATTCTGTATCATGTTGATAGTGCTTATTCTTACAGCGTTACTAAGTGTTGCAAGCTATCACTCAGTCATACTTGTTTTTGTGGCAAAAAGCAATTAAACTGTGTGTTAAGGAAAAGGTGGATTGATTCCTGGTTGCAGGGTGGGACAGGACTCCGGCTGGCTGCGTCTCCTTTGAGTACCTCACCTGCGGGTCTGCCACTGCCTCGCCCAAGCTCCCACTGCACAGGAATGTTTTATGTGACAGTGGCTAGGAACTCATCTGTCAGAAGGGAGATAGTACTCCACTGCCTTCAGACTTTTTCTCTGACACTGCTGTAGTAGATGAGCATTAGTAAAGCTTGCCAACACAATAAATATAAAAATACTGTTCACACTCACACTGTAACCCTAAATGTTCAGTTATCACAGAACTTAACAGGTTCAACAAGAGAGAATTAGATTAAATATATATTTTGATAGCCAGTGAACTTATCTGCAGCATAGAGCCCCACATTAAATCCCCTGCTTCGATAGATGTTTAGCTGTTCATGGTAAGTGCAGCACAAGCCCCTTCCCATGGTGTCTAGCACTGTAGTGGCCAGAGATCTCACTGAGGCCCAGGCACAAATAGGATTCAAGCCTGGGGTTTTTTATCATGCAGAGAACAGACTGGCTCTTGCTGGGTGTATTGATGCTGAACTTAAGGCTCTTCTGGTCTGTGATAAGCAGTTCCACATGTAACAGGGGGAAACTTTCCTACCAAGGAGGAGTTTTATGTTCCCATGAAAAACATAAATTTCTATGCATCAGGTTTCTAATGGAAGACACTTCAGTGAAAAAATGTCCCAGTTTCACTACTACTGATTTAATAATGGTTACAATAAAAAAAAAATAAAAATAGATTGTTTCATATTCATGTGATACTTTCCTTTGGTTTAAAAGATCTTGGACTGAATTCTGTAGACATATGTTGAAGTGAGCTGACTTTTCATCTCGGAAATTTTATTTCTTGCTTTCAACTCTTATTCTCACTGGACTTCACATCTAAGATTCCAGAACTATGCCCAACATCCACTTACATGAAATTCCTTTGAAAGTTCATTCCTTCCTTCCCCTCAGTTTTTCACTCCCACAGCATTCTAACATTTAAATTCTACTATACAAAACCTGCTGGATTGCTTTTTTCTTTTTTTTGCTTTTTTCTTTTTTTTTTTGCTTTTATTTTCCTTCCTAAATTAAAGGTTTGCAATTGGCTTTATTCATTACTGATGAATTTCAGCTCAAAGTTTGCAGTGATGCATGAAGAGCTGATCCAGGGCCTTTTGAAGGGAAAGGGGACTCTATACTCAATTCAGTGCCTGGCCTTTTGTATTTCAGTAAAAAAACTTTGAGTCATGTTCTCAGAGAAGAAATTTGTTCATAGTTCTATTAAGAGATCTCTATTTTTTATTTTTTGTTTTCTTTTTCATCTGTACATGAAATTACATGTAGAGATGTAGAGGGAATAGGACTGCTTCAGCTGGGTGCTGGCATGTCCCAGTTTCAGCAGGGGACTTATGGGCACCACCAAGTTACTTGTGCTTACAGACTAAGGCAAACTTCAGTTCTGTGCTTATTCAGGACACAGTGGATGGTTGGTTATTTCCTTCTGTTTACCAGAAGTATTTTCTCTCTAATTTTTATCCCAATTAGAATACTAAACCACAAAGATAGTGTTATGCAAAGCCCACTGTCTTTGGAGCTTCTCTTCAGACTTCAATTTCAGTGTTCAAGGCTCTGCTTTCAGACATGATAAGTCCCTGTTGTCCCAATGGCTTTATTTTACTGTCTAACTCAAGACTTCCATCAGTTCAGCAGACAGCATACCTTTTGAGGCTTGTCATTCTTGATTATTTTCAGAGCCCAGAATTACATTCAAATGTTTGTGAGTGAGAAATAAAATTTGCTTGATGTAGTATCTCATAATTTTGTTCCAGCAGTGCACTCTTCAGTGAGGTCAGATATATGCTACAGTAATATGTTCATAAAAGAAAACCAGTTTTTCTTCTCTTAATAAGTCCCTGTAAAGAGGACTAGCTTTTGAATTACTTTTCCTCACAATAAAACTGTACGCCATGAGACTCTTTATTTGTAATTTAGTTTAATTGAGCAATTTAGTATAATTTAATTTCATTTTAGTGGGGTTTTGTAATAATAAACATATATGATTGCACAGAAGGGGTTTTATTTCAATTCTTTTCCTCCACCACCTATGTCACTGTGGTGAAAGCAAAAATTCTGTGCAGGATGGTGAACAAATGCTGCCTCTCAGCTTTGAAAAAAGTCATCTTTTGGGCAGGCATTGGAATGACAGTATATGTCTGATATGGACTCGAAATTTTGGAGGCACGAAGAAGTTAACTCCAAGGCTTTGTGATATATTTTCTTTTTAAAAGACTTGAGAAACCATTGCAGCCCCTTGGAGTGGAGCGATAATAAATTTTGGCAATAGAAATATTTTAAAACCTTGTCTTGTTTTGTGTCTGGAAAATAAAAAGCATGTGGCTGAAGAGGACACATTCCTAGGACAAGGGCTGCCTCCAGCAGGTACACGTGGCACTCGGCACAGAGCCATAGCTGGGGTTCACGTGCCCAATGTCAGACACAGAATACGTGTCCACGGTTGGCCTTTTGTCATGTCCCATTTTAATCACCTCCTTTTGAATGCTGATTTTTTTTTTTTTAATTGGAAGGACTTTGACCTCATCTTTCTTTTCTTGCTTTTGTAGAATTAATTCACGGACATTATTAACAGTTATTGTTTTTCTGCCTTTCCCAGTGAAAAGAACACAGGACAGCACTCATCAACTGATCTTGGATGTTCATGTTCACAAAACATCTTAACAAAAAAGGACTAGCACTTGGCTTTGCAACAGCTGCTTTACTTGGGATGGTAAAAGTAGGAAGCAAGAGAAGATGTTCCAGATGAGTAAAGAGACATGCAAAAGAGGAGGTTCAGTTTTTTCCTGAGTTTAGGTGTCTACTTGCAGTTTAAGAACCAGGCCCTACCCAGTCTGGCTTGCTTAAACATGAGGCAGTGTCTATGCTGCTTTTGATGGATCAGAGAGCCACACAGAGGAGCAAGTGAGCTTGGCTCCCCTCTCATATGGACTCAGCCCAGCCAGTACAGTTGTCCAGTATTTTGGGCCTTTTCTCTCTCTTTTGGGCTAGGTGTGGAGAAAAAGGAGTATGTTTAATTATTTCCCTCAAATGATTCAGCCAACAGCCTCTGTCTGGATGTCTGTAATGGAAAATGCTGCTCATCCAATTTCTCTTGTGCTGGAACACTTTGACCTGATGATATATTTTATATATTCTTTCCATAGTGGATCTGAAACCATTGCGGCTGCTTGCCCTCATTTCTTGAGGCTGAAAGGGAATTTGTACAAGGAATGTAGGGATAAATGGTAGTGTTTTTTAATGCTATTCATGCAGTCATCTTCAGCCTTATGGATGGAAAGCTCCAGGCAATGAATGTGTCCAATGCAGTGAATTGTTTTACAGAATAGGGATTAAATGCGCGGAATAGCATAGCTTAATTCTTCTCTCTGTCAAGGGATTTCTTC
The DNA here is from genome assembly GCA_013390105.1 of Tichodroma muraria. Taxonomy (NCBI): domain Eukaryota; kingdom Metazoa; phylum Chordata; class Aves; order Passeriformes; family Sittidae; genus Tichodroma; species Tichodroma muraria. The sequence goes on from WAAG01033151.1 coordinate 8,570, forward strand.
TGAGATATGTTTTAGTAGAAAAACGCTTTTTGTTTGTTTATTAGTTTTTATTTCTACTCATTACTTTGCAAGAAATAACTTACTGCTTTCTAGTGAATTGTATTTGAAGATAATAGGCCTGAAATAAAATTCTCTGATGCTTTCCTTAAAATGGTTTGTGTGTGGCTGTTAAGGTCAGAGGCTTTTCTGACCCTCTTACCTCACCCTCTTTTCACGGAGGGTGAGATACATTTCCTATATGGTATCTGTACTTCTGACAGTCATCTGTGGTAGCTTATCTTTTATTTTCATAGTTAAAGCAGAGAAAGACGTACTTCCAAGGAATTATCCTGCCCATTTTATGTAGCTGCTTTAGGTAAGTGCAGATGACTGAGCACTGACAGGCTGCCCAGAGAGGTTGTGGAGTCTCCCTCGCTGGAGATATTCAAGAACCATCTGGACACAGTCATGTGCCATGGGCTCTGGGATGACCCTGCTTGAGCAGGGAGGGTGGACCAGATGACCACACTGTGGTCTCTTCCAGCCTGACCCATCCTGTGATTCTGTGATAAGGTGGGAAGAGCTGTAGAAGTTGGACCCCAGTGCTTGTCAAGGGGGCAGGGGGAGATACGCTTTGTCTTGATGAGTCTCACTCTCAGAAGGGAGAAAGAATTTAAATTTGGACTTGCAGTCTTTTTGGGAAAAGGCTGATCAAGAGCAAGGAAGCTTTCAAGACAAAGGTTTTTTTGTGGGAAGAGGCTTTTTTTTTACCTGACATTACAAAAAACATGCCTTGAGTCATTGGAATTCCAAGTGGATGGAGTGGAATTAGTTATCACTGCTGAGAGATGTGTTATTTTTGACCTTTAGAGAATTTATTATTTCATGCCTCTCAGTTTTAAATACACATTTTAAAAAGTTGTTGGCAGCCTGGCCTTTCCAGTGAAATAACTGATAAAGCCGTTCAATAATTATGTAAGTGGTTGTTTGCATAGAGGAGATCTCAAGAATTTGTGGTGGCTGAGGAGAAGGTTCTTACTCAAGGTTTGTCCCTCTGAAATTAACTTCGGTTTAGCTGACAAGATTTAGATCTATTTCCTGACTGCATAATACAGATATTTGAGGAGTGGTTTTTGCTTTAATTCATGGGTAACAGCATGCGTTTCCCTAGAGCAGCACATGCCAGTACAGGAGCAGCCATGACTAAAAAAAAGGAAAGCTCTAAAAACTAACCTTCCTCTATTTTCTGATAAATGATAGAGTTTAGATTAACATAAAATGCACAACTAAAACTATGCAGATAAATTAAAACATTTTCATCTTCTCTCTGACTCCGCTGTCTTATTTTTTTTGTAGTGTTGGAGGAAGCTGATGATTTTGGTTTCAATAAAAATCCTTTCTAGAACTTGGCATTATGCAAGTTTACACTCTTCTCTAGTTTGGTCAAATATCACAATATTTTCATTTTTTCCTAGGTGAGGTAATTTGTGGAAAATTGAGAGGAAAGCAAAAAAATAATAGAAAAATAGAATAAATATAGTAAAAATTATAATAATAACAAAGAACTAACCTGAAAAAGAACAAGTTAATGTCTGGGCATTGAGATAAAACGCAGAGTTTTTGCTTAGCTGCATCCTTAGTGCTATAGGAAATGCGATCTTTAGTGCTAGTCTTATGACACACCAGAGATGAGTCTTTTGAGAGAATCGTACCAACTTTCAAATATAGTGCAGGCTATACTGTGGAATCTTTGTCAGGGTAGTAGCATCTTCACTCGTTGGGGTTTGCATTAACCCTGCTTTCTGCTGAGTGTCACTACTTTGGCTGCAGAAGAATTTGCTCATTCCAAGAGGCAAAAGGGTTTGTGGGGTGAAGAGTTGAAGGAAAGGAATGACCCTGCAAGGAGGTTTTTTTTCTAGAAATTACTTGTGCCAGTGTCACAGCTTTGATTTAGTGGTGTGTTTTTTTCTGGCGGCTTTACCAGCTGCCCTGACTACGAGCAGGACAGTGATTTGCCTTTGCATGGGTCATTGAGCTCCAGAACTTGTTCTGCTCCTGCTCACTCTCATTTATCACCACAAATGCCTCTAACTGTGATTCCTGTAGTGAGGAAATTCTCATCAAACAATTTTAGATCCGATATCTTCATGCCTCAAAACATATCAGGGCCTTTCATCACCTTTCATCGCTTTAGCCAACTGGCATTTTTTGTGAGTGATGGGGAGAGATACTGCACTTGTAACCTTGGTTAGAAACCAAGGACTTCCAGAGCTGCCTTGGGCTCCTGTGTTTAGAGGGGAACATCCAAATGTATAGCTTTCACTTTCAAACTGATCTATGCCTGCAATGCTAGGATACGTTTGGGTGTTCATGCCACCTTGCCTAAATAAATGTGATGTCCAGCTAGGATCGCAGCCTCCTCTGTAATCAGCACAGAGAAAGCAAATCTTTTAGGGAAGGGCAGCATCTAAATTCTGTGCCCCAAACTGACCAGTATGAGTGGTCCTTCCATCCTTGGATGTGCCTGCCTTGTTCCCTGGCCTATTGTTTAGCCTGAGATAAAGGATCCAGGGGGTAGCTGCTCCTGGGCAGTGTCTCAGCTGGCCACACGTGCTTGTGTTGGGTACTTTAAGGAGACCAATGACCACAATTCATCAGAACTGGTTCCCTTTGCTCATGGTGGGGAGCCAAGAATGGGAAATGGCAACAACAAAAACAGCATGTGTTCTTCATGTCACAACAGAACTATATTTAGATGCAGGAACTTGTCAATAAATGCTCCTCTTTCTGTTGGGTCATTTCAGAGCAATCTTACACTGCTATTGCGTTTCCGAGTCCTTTGATTTTTCTTTTTTATAATGGACACAAGTGATGTAGCTAAAACTCAATAAAGATGCACAGAGCAAAAACAATATATTAAGTAAAATGTGTTTTCTTTTAAGTAATTCTTCCTGACCTGGCATATATATGTACCTGCATTTCTGGAGCTTTTACAAGAGGACTAAGGGCAATGAGATGTTAATGCATAATGAGGTGTATTAATCTTAGAAATAAATAAATAACTCTTCAAAAACTGAAAGGTTGTGATGGCAAGGCTTGCAATCACAAGAAAAAATGCAACAGTGGTCTGGTAGCTATAATAAATCTGGTTTTGAATGATAAAATGCTACTGCCTTGTAGTAGTCATTTTTATTCAGGGAAATCTACTCCTGCTTGCAACTGTTATGAAAATGTGCATAATTAAACTGCCATTTCTCTCTTAAATTTGTCTGCAGCTCAGTGAAGATATTCTAAAAGGATAGTTTGCTGTGGTGTTATAGTTGATTTGGAAGTAAAATAAGATTGACTGAATTAACATTATTTTTGTTTTGAATAGGAGGATGTGCATAAGTTCATGCAGTTGAACCTAACACACTTTTGGAGTCTATTTAGCTTAACTTTCTTGAGCATTCAAAGGTAGACAATCCTGAATTAGTTGTGTAGTGTGGAGTGAGAAAACGTGTGTAAAAGAATCCTGTCAGAAATTTTGAGATTCTTCAAGAGAGCTGAGATAATTTTTAAAATTAGGAATCTTTTTCTAGTTTTAATCTAGGTTTTCTTAGTATCCCAAGGCAAATTTTCAGCTGCAGTTAAAGCTTAGAGATCTGTTTTGTTTTGTTTTGTTTGGAGGATTACCTCTTGAGTACAGGATTCTTTATTTAGAGAGGTGCAAGACTGGTCCACATCTGAAATAATTGGTATGTTATCTTTTTCCTTATTTTGCTAAATGTAGTTTATTTACGGTTAATTTCTGTGAATATTTCTTTTAGTGAACTCATCCAAATGACTTCCACTAATCCAAAATGAGCAGCGTTGGAAAACTTAATCTATCTTGAATTTTTTAAAATGCTATTTTCTCTTGCAGATGCTGCCTTCCTCCACAGATGTTTCACAGGCTGATGAAGCACATGCCACAGGGATGACTGGGTCAATATCTGCAAACTCTCAGCCAGGGATGGATGGCCCCCACAGTTCTCCCAGCACCCCAAACGTGTGTGCTGGTTCTTCTGTCAGAATAACAAGCCCAGAGAGGATCATAGGCTTGCATGGAGAACTAAGAGAAAACCGTTGCAAAAATTCCCAGGTCAGTAAAAGTTTTCTCATTGCTTTTAGTTTAGTGAAATCTCTTATTTTTGGTAGGAGGTACAGATGTTTGAATGATTACTTCCGGAGATGCACAGTTGATTGTTGGTTTAGACAAGCTGACAATAATAAATGCTTAACATTTTTCATTATGCATTTTCTTTCCCATTGTTTAAGAGGGGCTTGGGGCTTGTAAAAATAATTAAAAGATTTTTTTTCCATCACGATGTATTCTATGGTAAGATAATCTTTGCAAATTGTTGGATGTTTTAAAAAAAGTTGTTATGTTGATCTTGTCCTATCTTTTTTCCCCTCCATTTTTTTTTTTATCCAATTATTCCTATGCCCTGAAGCTCTTTATAGTAATTTCCATTAACTGCAGGAATCCTGTTAAAAACAGAGCTGATCAATTGCAATTGCATTTGTGACAGTCTGCTGCTAAACTAAACACGCAAGAGATTTCAGCCTCTCTGAGACAGTGTAACCTCTTCATACTTGTGTGGAAACAAGATTCAAATAGGCAATTACTGGAGCCAGTTCAGTAGACTAGTTAAAAATATAACTCTAGTGAATTTCCTTTATAATCTTGGATTAAAATAAATGCAATGAAACAATGAAAAGCATAGTTTTTGCTTTTGGCATTAATGAAAAGAACATGCAAGATACTGAGATTTCCTTTTAGTTAAGTAATTTATTATGCAATGAAATGGTGACTCAGAATTCTGATGACATGTTACTTAGTCCAGAGGATATATGTACCAGTTCAAATCAAGTTTCCTGGTCCTTTTCTCTCTCACACTCACACATAAAAAAGACCAATGAAAATACAGCCATAAAAGAAAACTTATTCTGAAGAGCAGAAAGCAAGTAGCTCTTTGATTGATCTTCGTGAACTCAGAGATTATTTTTTTATGTAAATCACATGAGCTTTAATTAAATCCCAGTGAAAGCAGGACATGGGCCTCTTGTACAATTATGTGGGAGGCTGTGGTTGAAATCAGCCACAAGGTGCGCAGAGCGTCCTTTTTCCGCAAAAACATACAGCAACGCACTGGGACATCCAAGGTTACGGTTTCTATTCTTTCCTCCTCAGATACCTTCAGTTGTCCCCTCCAGCTCAAACGCGTGGGCTGGTCCCAAGCTGCCCATGATGCATGAGGAAGCCCCTTCGCCTCTGCTGTCAGGGATGAAGGATGCTGCGGTGTCCCCGGAGCGGGGCGTGTTCTGGGCCGCGAAGGGGAGGGATCGCTTGTCGAAACGTCATGATGTATTTTGGGGTCAAGTAGGAAATCAGCATTCCCCAGGTGCTATTCCCCAGGGAATGAAACACAAAAATGCCATTATGAATAAGGCATGGCTCTCTAGAGAAAAAACAGATGGCTCAACCTCAGCTACCGCAGCAGAAAGCTATTTGCTGGATGTGTTGTCAGCAAGTAATAAAGGTCGATATCCTGTGGGGAGAAATCAGCTGCATGGGAAAGAATAAAACCTGCAGAAATAAAACAAGGTAAACATCTTAGCAATGTGGTTTTTCCCAATGATACAAAAGCACTAATAATTTTTTTAAATCACTGGTATTTTACTAGTATGGTCTAGCAGGTAGTTTGAGATGACTGGAAAATTTACATGGAAAAGATATTTTCCATGATATTTTTTATGATGAAAATTTCGTAGAACATTTGAGATCACTGAAACACATGGATTTTTCATTGTCCAGGCCACCTCCCTGTTTCCTTTTCACCTTTTGCTGGTGATTTGATTTTCTTTTAACTGAAACTGTGAAAAAGATCTATTAAATCACTTTTATGCCTATTTCTTCAGTGTGCAGTGGCAAGTTCTGAGAGAACATCTCCCTTGTGTGACTGTTTCCTTTGAGATTTCAGGAAGAGTAGTGTAATGGACTTCCTAGAAATCAATTTTACAAAAATTAGAGGGTAATTTTGCTGTGTTTCTTTACTCTTGGGATATTTTTAAAAAATGTATCCTTTTTTTTTAATAGGCCAGACTACAGCAGGACATTCAGTGCATTGTTGTAGAAGCTAGCATCTGTAAAATAGCATCAATTGTTGCTTTTAAGTAACAAATTGCAGCTTAGCTTGAGTGGCTTTACTGGACATGTCCACAGCCACTTTCTTTAGGGGACTTCATGGGCATCATGGTGCAGAAACATCTGAGTTCACAGGATGGATGATGCAGACTGCACCCTGTGCTGCCAAACCCCTGCCATAGGGAGAAGTGTACAGAGTGCCAGGCCACCTGTGCTGACACAGCCAGGACAGTGCTTCCTCGCAGTCTGGCTCAGAAATAGTTGTGGTCTGGGCTGCAGGAGCCTTGGGTGAATCCTGGTGATGAAAAGGAGGCAGGAATAGTGTGTCTGTGCAGGTGCCTGAGTGCACTAATGCTGGTTTGCTCTGGAAAGTTTAGCTGAGCATGGTTGCACTTCCACAAAATACTGATTTGTATTGTGCTCTCACCAGAGTTAATACATTTGGAAAACATCCATAATTCATACATCTTTATAATTTTCCTTTATTTTTCATCACTTCTATTAGAAAAGGGCATTCACACACACAGTAATGCATGTCACAGTTGCTGCGCTTTGCCTCCATTGATAACCCCGGTTGGTTCATAGTATGTTACTACTTGTCTTTTGGAAGCCAGAAATAAAATGCCTGGTTTTGATGAAATATTAATGCACACACTCACACTTCATTGTGGAAACCCGCCTTCAGTTGCTCAGTAAGTTAGCAGTGCAGTTGCTTGCAGCAGTAACTGAATTGTCCTTCATCCAGCATATCTTTAGAAAGCACACACCAGATGCCAAGGGAAATAGTCCCTGGAAGTGATGTTGTTGACTGCTGCTTAAGCAGGAAGCACAAGTGAGATTCCAAAATGTGGGCCTTTGCTTTTATGTGTCTTTCTCTTCCTCCTTGTGCCTGGCCAGAGCTTCTGAAGACAGATATACCTGCTATCCAGCCATCAGCTGCCTTGTCAAGTATTAAGATATTTTGATATGCAAAACCACTTGTAAATATTGAACATGGTAACTGTTATGTTGATAAAATGGTGCTTTAAGAATTAGCCATTGTGAGAACATTTTGGAGCTTTATCTTGCTGATAGTAAAATACAGGGCCTGCCAGTTCAGTCTGAGGTCAGATCATAATGCATGAAGTGTGCTAATAATAAGGGTATTAATAATAATACTCTGTGATAATATGATAATAAGTCTTTGTTATCCTAGTGAAGCGATCTACTTTGTGTTTGGGGCTATAGTAACTTTCTGTGAAATTAAGCCTTTGTCAGTCCAGTCCCTTTCTATCACAGATAAGTGTGGTTTATTTTAAGTGTTCAGGCTTCATTTTAAGCTAATTAGGTTATTTGGCCCCATTCTTCCTCCTGCTGGAACTAATAATTTCCTGAACAAGCACAGCAGACACAGAGAAGGAAGAACAGAAATTTTCAAGGGTATTACCTGCATTGAAGCACTATAATTCAAAATGGACTCAAGCAATTCATCCAGCACATGGATTCTGTGCTGGCACTTTGTTGCTTTGCTTCACAAGTCATAGATTTCAGTTAAAATCCTGTGGTTTCAGGATTCAGTTAAAAGCCCCTTGTGGTTTTAATTTTTTAAGACATCCATTCTTCCTACTACAAAGCATTGTTTAAAGATGTGCAGATACCACATTTATCATTTGGCCAGCTGTTTCAGCTGCTTTTCACTTCTCTTAATTAAAAATGTGATAGTTTAGACACTACAGTGGAAGAATGTCAATAAATTAGCAGCAATCAGTTTGGAGAGCTGCATGCAGCAGCACTGGAAAAGGTGAGTCAGCTAAAGCTTTTCTCTTTTAAACCTCTTTCTTACTCCATTTTTCCCACTAATGAATGGACAAATGAGAAGTGGTAGTAAGATCATACCAACTATGCATTAATTGATTTACAAGAAGATGAGAGGGTACATTGTGCCATCAAGCAAGGCCCTTCAAATTCTTTAAACATGGTCATTTATAAGAGCCTGACCCTAAATGTACAGTGTCAGACCAGATGGTTCCTGTATTGGTGTCCTTCAGACACCATTGATTGAAGTCCTGTGGGAGTCTCAGCTTGCTCAGTGAGTTACACAGGAGAATTAATTTTGGCCCTTCTTCTGTAAACTGCTGGATTTTTTTCTATATTGAGGGGGATCAGTAGCAATGTGTTTGCAGAGCACATCTGAATTGGCCTGTGTTGAGTCACCTGTGGTCTGCTGTTTGCCATCCACGGACCTGCATGAGTCAAATGGCATTATCTGTACTTGACTGGATGATGAGGAGACTTGGAAGGAAGCCGGATGACTTATGCTGCCTACTGACTGATGCTCACTGAGCCTGCTCCCCATTCAGACTCTTCCACTCCCAAAGATATTGTTTGGAACAACACGGTTTTATAAGAGGAAACTTTTTTCTAGGATCAATAGTTAGTATCAAATGAATGTTTATTAATATATACCGGCAATATTTGCCAGTTCTTTCTTCTAGATTTGAGCTACCTAATACTGAAATCAAAATATCTCTTTTTAGCAGCAAAGTTATATATTTTGTCTCTAGCTTCAACAGAAGTATTACTTGAAAGAGAATTACATGGAAGGAATAACCTGAAATAGTGCATAGTGCTTTCTAAAAGCTGTGTGACAGATAAACTTACAAAGGAAACTCATGGTGTATCTGAGACTAAAAATGCACTGTAGAGTATTCTGTACCCACTATGGGAGGAGTTGGAATCTGAGGATCAAAAACCACTGGAAAGAATAGCCTTTCTCCTATAAGAGGTGAAAAAAAATCCATCACTTTCTTCCAACACTGAATGAGAATTTTTCTGAAATTAAAGAAAACTAATAATCCTCCTGCAGTTGTGCTTTTTGCTCTTCATTGGTAGGAGAAGTCATAAACAATGAATTTAGTGCCAGTTTTTATGTTCAAATGCAAAGAACACCTAGAATGACAGTTCATGCATGTTTTAAATGAGTTCTCTTTAATCAGTGTAATTCCTGCATTAGACTACTTCTCTCATGTTTCAGGAAAATAGGATTCATAATATTTTTTAAAAAAAAGGTAGGTTGCCCTGTATTTTGCCTACACTCAGCTGTGCATGCAGTCTCTACTTAACTAGAAAGAATTCATCATGCAAGTTAAAAAGGTAAAGTTGACCATTACACCTTAGGAATATCTGCAACAGAAATGGTTTGATCAGAATCAGTGGCAGGAACATGTTCTGCATTCCTCTTTGAGAAATTATGTGCTGGAGAAGGCTGGGAAGGCAATGGAAGGAATGTAGGAAAGATGACAAAACTTGGTGTCTTTCAGGTGAAAGACACCAGGATCCTAGGTCATCCTGTGTATTAAACATTTGTAGAAAATGCAGAAGGGTTGCTTGTGAAGCCTGCCACTCCCCATGTATTGNTGGCTTGGGAAGCCTGCCCCCCCCCATGTATTGCTTGCCTTGTGCTATGAAAAGCTTTCGTGCCCATAGGAAATTTGGGAATCAGGTCTTACGTTCAGTCTGTGGTCACTCAGCTTCAACCTCAGGACTGGTATTTGTAGGAGCCTGGACAGAACCAAGTTGCCCATGATTAAATTTGATCTGGCCTCTAATAACT
>WAAG01033155.1:1648-14159 GCA_013390105.1 Tichodroma muraria
CCAGTGCTCCTGGTGTGTTCCCAGTGCTCCCAGTGTTCCTGGTGTTCCCAGTGTTCCTAGCATTCCCGGTGTGCTCCCGGTGTTTCCGGTGTTCCCAGGGTTCCTGGTGTTCCTGGCGTTCCCAGTGTCCCCGGTGTCTCCAGTGTTCCCAGCATTCCCGGTGTTCTCGGTGTCCTCCCGGCGTTCCCGGTGTCCCCGGTGTTCCCAGGGTTCCTGGTGTTCCTGGTGTCACCAGTGTCCCCAGTGTTCCCAGCATTCCCGGTGTCCCCAGTGTTCCCAGGGTTCCTGGTGTTCCTGGTGTTCCCGGTGTCCCCAGGGTTCCTGGTGATCCCGGCATTCCTGGTGTCCCCTGTGTCCCTGGCGTTCCCAGTGTTCCTGGTGTCCCCAGCGTCCCTGGCATTCCTGGTGTCCCCAGTGCTCCCGGTGTTCCCAGTGCTCCCAGTGTCCCCGGTGTCCTTGGTGTCCCCGGTGCTCCCGGCGTTCCCGGTGCTCCCCACTGCTCCCAGTGCTCGCAGCCCCAGAGGGATGGAATCACCATTCCTCTTTTATTCCTGCAGGTTTTGGCTCTTGTTTTTGTCCGGAAAGTGATGGATTTCTGCTTCTCCAAGCGGGAGCTCAGCTTCCTGGATGACCTCATGCCAGAAAGCAAGAAGAAGAAGTTGGATGATGCCAAAAATGAAGCCAAAGAAGAGGAGGTAATGCCAGGAGCTGGGAATCTCTTCTGGGCTGTGAGATTCCCTACTCCTTCCCCAGCTCATCCTTAAATCATGGACTCGTGGGATCACGGAATGGGTTGGGTGGGAAATGAAAGCCCATCCAGTGCCACCCCTGCTGTGGGCAGGGACACCTCCCACTATCCCAGGGTGCTCCAAGCTCATCCAACCTGGCCTCGGCCACTTCCAGGCTGGGGGAAGGGATGGGGAATCCACGGCCTCTCAGGGCAGCAGCTGGACCAAACAGATCTCATAGCCTGGATCCCACGTTCCGAAATTTTCCCCCTAAATTCTCAGAGTTTCTCACGCTTGAACAGAGGCATCGTTATCGTTTTTAAACGAGCCTCATAATAAAAACAGTTACCGTATTTCTGTGAGGCTTTGCTCCCAGCAGTGCCACCGACCCCAAACACACCCACAGGGGAGGGTCTTCACCTGCTGCTGAAGGTGCCGGGGGTCAGAGGAGAGGGCAGCATGCCAGGTTTTCGCTGGAATTTCATTTACCCCCTCTTGGATCAAGGAGAGAGAACTTGACTCGTCCCTTTTCAGGAGTCCCAGAAAATGATGGAAGCGGCCGCTGCAAATTCCGTTCAGCTGAAGCTGGGCAAGACCAGCAGGGCGGACGCCCCGAAGCCCAGCAGTGACAGGTAACCCCCCCCCAGGTCAGGACCCCCGGCAGGACCAGTGGGAAGTGTCTGGCTCGGGTTTCTCCACTTGCAGATTTATCCCCAGTCATCTCAGTGGGAAAATCCCAATTTCCCAGCAATTTAGGAGGTGATGGCAGAGCTCTGATCCCACACAGTGGCTGCATAATTCCTGTTTTATCCCAGAACTACATCACCAGTGGCTTTCTGGGTTCCGGAGAGCCTCCTGCTCCCACCTGAGAGGTCACAGGGGGAAGCACCAGCAGGGGGTCTGCAGCTCCAGGGCTTGATTCCCAAAACTCCTCATCCAGCCAAACCACCCTCACCTGCTGAGCTCTGGTTTTCCAGGCCCTCCTGTTCCTCTGTCCGCTGCCAAGGTGGGATCAGAGCCATCCTCATGGAATATTCCCTGCAGGGCTGACCCTTCCGAGATCAACATTTCGGACGAGATGTCCAAGACCACGGTGTGGAAGGCTCTGACCATGAACACGGAAACGCTCTGAATCTGGGAGGAAAGAGGTAACGGCTCAGCTGTGGCGTGACCCTGTGGGGACAGCACGTCCCCAGGGCCTCCCTGCGTTCCAGGAAGAGGCAGCAGGACCATGGACAGTGTGGGAGCTACACCTGCAATCCTGGGATCACGCTGGCACCCTGCACCCGGAGAGGCATTGAGGGGCTGGGGCGTCTCCAGAGCTGGGAATGGAGCTGGGAAAGGGCTGGAGCAGCAGGGAAGGGTCTGGGGAACTCCTGAGGGAGCTGGGAAGGGGCTCAGCCTGGAGAGAAGGAGGCTCAGGGGGCCCTTGTGGCTCTGCACAGCTCCTGCCAGGAGGGGACAGCCGGGGGGGTTCGGGATCTGCTCCCAGGAACAGGGACAGGAGGAGAGGGAACGGCCTCGAGCTGGGCCAGGGGAGGCTCAGGTTGGATACTGGGGAAAATTCCTTCATGGAAAGGTTGTCCAAGCCCTGGCACAGCTGCCCAGGGCAGGGGTGGAATCATTATCCCTGGAAGACTTCCAAAACCTTGGATATCCTTGGTTGGATACTGGGGAAAATTCCTTCATGGAAAGGTTGTCCAAGCCCTGGCACAGCTGCCCAGGGCAGGGGTGGAGTCATTATCCCTGGAAGAGTTCCAAAACCTTGGATGTGGCACTTGGGGACGTGGCCAGCGGTAAACATGGTGGTCGATGGTTGGATTTGAAGACCCCAACCCCCTTTTCCAAGCGGACCAATTCCGCGGATCTCTGATTCTGGGCCTTGCGCTGATGATGCTCTCTCCCCCCGTTCCCACGTTTAGGCGCCTCGAGGCCGCCGTCGAGGAGCAGGAATGTGACTCAGGGATGTGCCAAGGCAGACACGGAGGAGCGGCTCGTTTCCCACCCGAGGGGTCCCATAAAGCCATGCAGAATTCCCTGTTCCCCGGGGCGCTGCGTCCCGGGGTCCGTGTTGTCCAGCCTCGTGTGTCCGTGCGTGTGTTGTGCAGTGGTGGAGGCTCCGCTACCGCTTCCCATCAGTTCTATTTTTTTAATCTCGAATTCCTCCTCTCCTTTCCCTTTTTTTTTCTTCTTTTTTTTTTTTTCCCCCCCCAAATATAAACTTTGAATGTACAAAACCATTCCCTGCTCGATCTGGCGCCTTCTCCTTCCTCACAGCCGGGGTTTTGATCTGGCTTGGCGTCCTCCTTTGGATAACTTCTGTCTCTGGCTGGTACAAGAGGGATGCTCTCCTTGCTGGCACCGCGTTGGGAGCATCGCAAAAATTGGGATGAACCACCCCGGGCACTTGGGATAAGACAAAGGAAAAGCATCTGCTCCCTCCCTGTGCTCCGTTTTCCCATCTTTTTTGAGGGTTCTTTGTGGGCTCTCCCACCAGCCTGAAAGTGGTAAAATCCGGAAAACCCCTTTTTAGTCAGCTCTAAAATGACCACAGGGGAAGCTTAAAAATAAAATCCCTGGATTTTGGTGGTGGGAGCAGGCGGGTGAGTTGTGGAGCTCTGCACACCCAGAACCCCTGCCCTTGTTCCTCCACTTCCCTTCCTGTCACCTCCCTGGACTCCGGTTTCTCCTTCACATCCTTGCAAAGCCTCTTCTGAGCCGGCAGGGAACTGGGAATTGCCTTTTCCTTCCTTTCCTTCTCCTTTTCCCTGCTGCTTTGCAGGGAGAGGCTGGGGAATGGCGAAGGTCCTGAAGCTCTCCCCACATTTTGGGGGCTCGGGGGGCTCTGGTGTCCCCCTGGAATGCCTGGCTGAGTCTGGGGGCTGTGGAGCTGGGAGGGGAGGACATTCCAGAAGAAAAGGTGCTCCCACAGCCCTCAGGAGGTTTGGAACACGCTCCAGCCTCTTGGAATCTGCAGCTGGGACAGGGGCACGACCGCTGCTGCCATCGGCTCATCCCACCCATCCAGAAGCCTTTTCCTGCATGGAACCACCCCAAAAGGACAATGGCTGGGGAAAAGAAGATAGGGAATTGCTCTGCAGGGATGGAAGTGGCATCTCCCTGGGCAGGGCAAAACTCCATCAGATTTGGTGGATGGGGATTTGGGAAGCGGAGTTTGAGTCCTGCCAGCCTGGGATGGGCAGTGGCAGAGCGGGAAAAGCTGCCTTGGGCCTTCCGGAAGGAGAGAGGGGAGGCTGAGAAGCAAAATAAATTCTGGAGAAAGGGGAAGTTGGGATCGTGGGGATCCTGTGCTTGGATAATTTTGGTTTTCCTGTTTTCTTTCCCTCTCTGGAAGCAGAGGGACGGGGCTGGACTCAACTTCCAGGGGAAGGGAGGGAGGCACGGACAGCTCCTTATTTTGGGAGGATTTAATATTTCCTCGTGCAGGGGGAAACAACAGAGAGGGAAAACCTTCCAGAAATTGCCCCTGGAGCTGCTTTAGGGCCAAACCCAAAATATCTTTGGGATGAACCAGAAAGTGAAATCTGGCATCAATCCCCTCCCACTTCCCCCCTGGGCCCTTCCAGAATATTCCCAAAAGGACGTCCACGGCAATGGGGATGACAAAAGCTGTAAACAGGGAATAAATCAAACAGGGAATAAATGAGGTGCTGACACTTTCTTTGTGTTGTTTCTGTGCCCTCTGTGAAAATTCTGGAGTTGTTTCTCTTTCTGAGAGGCTGAAATGATTTTATTTATTTTATCACAAGGGAGTTTGGGAATGCCCTGTCCTGGAAATAAAACCAAAGGAGGGGGGGAATTGTTAATTAAAAANTTTAAACTACTCTATTTTGAAATTATTTTCTAATTATTCTATTTTTATTTTTCCAAATTATTTTATCTTAAAATGATTCTATTTAAAAAAAATTTTTTTTTTCAATTATGTATCCTTAAATTAAATTTAATTTATTTCTCAGTGGGAGTAGCTGTGTCACACGTGTCCCCTGTGCCAGCCCTGGCTGGGCCGGGACTCCAGGAATGCCCTGGAGAGGCGAAATTCCCCATCCAGAGCTGTTCCCTCTGCTGCCTTTCTGGGCTTTTTTTTTGGGCCCACTTGCCCTGCAATTAATTAGAGCCAAATTAACTCCAAAGAGGTTCTCCGGCTCCAGGTTAAGTTGGAATAATTTAACACCAGAAAGGGAATTACTGCTGGGTTTTTCCTGAATTTCTTTCCAATTCCTTTTGGCCCTGGTCTGTGGGGTCAGGTCACATCCTGCTTTTCCCTTTTATCTGAAACTCCAGGGGGAAAACGAGGCACCGAGTGGGGAGTCAGAGGCTCGAAACGCCTGGGCAGGGTCCCGGGGGTGCTCGGGAGGCTCGGAGACGTCAGGAGCCGGATTGAGGAAAGGTTTTATTGGCGCTCAGGGAAAACCGCGGGGGAAAGGAAGGCAGAGAGAGCCGGGTCTGGGGGACGGCCGGCGAACCGGGGGGATTTCAGGAGGAGGTGCCTGGGGAACGCGGGATGGGGCCAGGAGCTGCGCGTGGTGGGTGAATCCTTCCCGCGGAGCTCCCGATCCCGGCTGGCCAGGGACGCGTCCAACATTCCCGCCTGGATGCGGCTGGAAAGCTGCTGCCTGGATTTGCCGCTAATTGTACCTGAAAAACAAACCCCCAAAGAGCTTCGGGGGGCGGAAACTCCTGCTAAAATCAGGAGCTGGGAAAGGGCGGTAAGGGTTCCCTGGCTCCGAGAGGAGCTGACTCCTTGGAATGGCCGAAACAGGAAAAGCCCCCAGAAATGCCAGTGATCCCAGCAAGGTAACGCTGGAATGAAGAGGAAAATGTGAGGACAAATCACGGAGAGGATGAAACAACCCCTTCCCATCCCAGAGTTCCAATCCCACCCCAAATGCCTCCATTTTCCTGACCTTGTAACGGCAAGAGACCAGAGGATCCCCAGGAGCCACTGGGCACCAGGAAAAGGGAGTCCAGCCCTGCCGTGGCACCAGATCCACGGATTTCACGGAATCACGGAATGGTTTGGGTTGGGAGGGACCTCAAAGCTCATCTCCTTCCACCCACTGCCACGGGACGACACCTCCCACCATCCCAGGCTGCTCCAGCCTGGCCCCGGACACTCCCAGGGATCCAGGGGCAGCCACAGCTCCTGTGGGAAACCCATTCCAGGGCCTCCCCACCCTCCCAGGGAGGAATCCCTTCCCAATATCCCATCCATCCCTGCCCTCTGGCAGTGGGAAGCCATTCCCCGCGTCCCGGCACTGTTGCGGGTCCCTCTGCAGCTCTCCCTCAGGATCGGGATTGGGGCGGCGGGCGGCCGCTTCCAGCACGGTCCCGCCCCTCTCCCCGCGGCCGGCACCTCTTTGTGTTGATGAGCCAATGCACGAAGTCCTTGGCCTTCATCCTGTCCAGGTACCGCGTGAAGTCGCTCGTGAAGGTCCCCTCCGAGTGTCGCTTGACCTGGGACAGGAAGCTCTGGGAATTCTGGGGTCCGAACGACTTCCATCTGCTCAGGCTGGGAGGAGAAGGGAGGAAAATGGGGTTTAATGGACACCCCGGCAGGATCGTCCCGCAGGAGATGCCCAGGGCAGGGCTGTGCCCTCCAAACCCTGTCCCATGTGTGGAGCATCCCCCAGAAAAGACGGAATAGTGCAGAGGAATGAATCTGGAATATTTGATAAGATTCCTACAAATCAAACACCCAATTCTTGTTTCAGTTTCTGGAGATTTGCCAAGCCTGGCCTGGGTTTTCCTGGCATCCAATATATCCAGTGTCCTGCCCCAAACCATTGCCCCCTGTCCTGCTCAGTGGATCCCAACCTCCACCCTGGTTCCTGCTTCCCATATCAGAGCAGGAACGTGGGGCTGCTCCGAGGTTTGGATCATCCTCCTGCAGCTCCGGGGTGATTTTGGGATTCACCACAGAGGGTTCCCAAAGGATTTTGTGCCATGGCAGCAGCACCAGCCCAGAGAGGGCTCAGCCCCAGCCCGGCTGGCCCTGGGCAGGGTGTCCCTGCTCTGGCCCAGCCAGGAAATCCCGGGATTCCCTGTGGGGGAACATCCCTGCCTGGGCGGTGGGGAGCCAAGAGGGAGCTTGTTTGGATCCATACGAAATAAACGGGAGCACTGGAATAGGGGGAGCTGGGACAGCAACAGGAATGGAGAGGGATAAGCTGTTCCCACAGCCCTGCTCCACCCAGCCCCGTACCTGGACGGGCCCTCCAGGTCCTTGGGAGCCACCTGCCATCCGGCCGGGATGAGCACGGCAAACACCAGCCCGGCCAGGTAGAGCCACCGCACCATCTGAGCTCCTGGGGAGGCAGAAATCCAGGGATATTTCCTGCCTGCAAAGCCCGGGGCTGATCCACGTGGGACAGCCCCTTCCCAGCTCTCTGGACAGGACTGGGGTGGGTGGGCGTGGAAAATCCCATCCTCGCCATTCCCGGTCGGCACATTCCCGGCGCTTCGGCGCGGGGACGCAGAATGACACCCGAAGATGAAATGAATTGCATTGAACTTTATCCCAAACCTCCCATTTCTGTCTGGGGGTGACATTTCTCTCCTGGAATTACCACCACAGTGCTGGAGAACTTTCCCACTGCTCGGAAAAGCGCCTTCCAGGTGGGCGGCTTTCTTTGTATTTTACGTCCCTTATTTTTGCTGGATACCTCAGAAATTCTGCGGGGATAAAACGCCACCTCCCACCCTTTATTTGCCAAAAATCACACTTCTGTTGCCCATCACCAAATGCTTTCCTCATCTGGCTTGATTCCTTGGGAGATTGGGAGAAGGAAGGGAGGAAGAGGCACTTACCTTGGGCAAAGAGCTTCTCCCTCCACGCCAGATCAGATTTTCCTCCTTCAAGCTGGTTCTGGCTGGACTCTTCTCCTTCCTGCTGCTTTTAAGCTCGTCCACAGGACGCCCAGAGCTGACAGGTGGGTCACGGGTATCCTGCTTTTTCTCGGATGGGTCACTGTGAATCATTACAGGTTCTCTGGAGCTGCTGCAGAAAATATCGTTACTGGAGGATTTTCCAACTGACGCCCTCAATGAAGTTTTTTTTTTTTTTTTCCCCCCCCCCTTTTCGAACCGAAGCAGTGACCTGTGGGTTTCCTCCTCTCAGGTGAGGTGGCCTCTTGCTGGCACAGCACGTCCTGCACAGATTCCTCTGCCCACGGGCTGCCCTTTCCAGCACCTTCACTGGAGCTAAGAAACAAGAAGGAACAAAGAGCAAAGGCGTAAAGCAAGGATTTGTGTCTCCAAACACTTCCTGCCGTGTGAAATTCCCGGGGCAGTTCCTCAGCCAGGCAGGTCCCACTTGTGATCCAAGCCTGCTGTGGTTCCCCGAGTCCAGACCTGAAACTGGGGATGCTCCGTGAGATTGGTGGGATTTGGGGGTGAAACGAGGTCCAATGAGGGGCTGCGGTTCTGGATCCCCGTGGGACATCCAGGCTCAGCCCAGGAGCCCTGGGAACACCTGGAACTCATTGGTTCGTAGTTTTCCAGGGTGTCCCACGGGCTCAAATCCTTGAATCCTTGAATCCTTGTCCCACGGGTTTCAAATCCTTGAATCCAGTGAAGGAAAAAGGAAAAAGGAGAAGAGGAAAACTGAGGGCAGCCCTAGAGAGCTGGATCTGGGCCTGGAGGAGGGTGAGGGCTCCCAGGTGGGCTCCAGGGCAGAGCCCTCAGCTCCCTGAAGAGCTTCTCCCCACCTGGGGCTCAGGTGGGCTCCTGAGGGCTCTGCATTCCGAGTGTGGACGGCAGGAGGCGTTTCCAGGGCAGTTTGGAGATCTCTGGGGGTTTCTAGCCAAGGAAGAATGTCCAGGATCCGGTGTTTGGGGGTCTGAATGTGCCTTTTCTCCCAGGCAGTGGGACACAAGAGCCAGCCCTGGGGAGCTGGGCCTTGTCTCTCCCACCTCTCTCTCCAGGAGGGAGAGAGGCTCCAGGTCCGGATTTCTCCGCTGCTTTCTGTGCTCTCCCCCCAGGACCTTTCTGCTCGTGCCTGGGTAATTATTGTCGTTCCACCACCCGGAGCTCTGTAATTACTGCCACTGTCAAAATGAGGTTGGTGTTGGAGGGACACTCATCCTGAGGAGCCTTTAATGAGGGCCACTGAGGACCTTTGCCATCACCCGAGGGAGGGGGACATTAATTAGCTGAATCTTGGCAGCAGAGGGCTCCAGCTCTCCTGCCCGTCTGCTCGGGTGGGATGTTTGTTGTTAATGCCACCAAATTAGCTCACGGTGCCGCCGTTTGCGATGTCCCCCCGGGCCGGGAGGCCACGGCGCTGCCAGCGGAGGCGGCAGCCCGGGGAGGGGCGGTTCAGCTCGGCCGATACTCCTCCTGCGGCTCTTTGGTTTCCTCACCGTGGCTGCCCGTGCTGCAGTGGCCTCAGGAGACGTCCCGCGGGACCCTTCTTCCGCAGAAAATCACATCCCCGGGTGACTCTCTGCAGCCCCTTGGGACGCGGTGCTCTCCCTTCCCAAGCAAACCCAGGCACGCGCCCTTTCCCAGCTGGATGGAGTGGCCGGTGGCTCTCCCAGGCTGGAGGAGCAGAGCGGGCAGGACCCTGAGCTTTGGGATTCAAAGCTGAATTCATCCGAGCTCAGGACTTCCAGAGGTTTTTATGGACAGCAGGTGGCGGCGTTTGTCTGTCTGTCCCTCTCTGCCCATCCTTCCTCCCCTGCCCTTCATCATCCTCGGCCCCTCCTCCTCCCTTCGAGGCTCCCAGAACTCCCGTCCTGCCCCTCCAAGGACCGCAGCGATTCCCTCTCTTTGGGGGTGGGAGGCCCCAGCCTGGGGGTGCTATCGGTGACGTCATTGTGACGTCACAGTGACATCATAGCCGAACTGGGACGGTTTGGGGTCAAACTCCGGCTCTGGGAGCGTTCCTGGAGAAGCAGCTTTGATTGACTGTGTGCTGATGGAACAGGGACCAAAAAAGCTGATGAGGGAAAACTCCTGGAGTGTGTCCACACTCCACGTCCACCAGCTTTAGAGAAGCTCATCCATTCCCCATCCAGCCCTTTTCCTGTTTTTCCCAGGAGCTCTCATGAGGATCTCCAAGAGTGGGGAGAGGCAGGAGGAGCCAAGGCTGCTCTGATGGGGATGGTGGGACACGGTCCTGCTGGGACTGTCTAAAATCAGGCTGGGACCATGATGAGCTTGAGATGATTCGGGTTAGAAGGCACCTTAAATCCAGTTCCATGCTTAAACTTTAAGCTTTTATGCTTAAGCCTGCTCTTAAATTTAACCCAGATTGCTGAGCTGGGGTCACACCAGGGGATTCTTAATTTTGAGGGGATTTACAGCTAACAAAGAGGAATGAAGGCTTCGGCTTCACCTTGGCTCCTCTCAGAGACCTCTGCTGCCCACAGGGCCCAGCCCAGGGTCTAACCCAGGGCAGGCACTGGAAAACGGGAAAAACGTCCCCGTCTGTCCCCCAGCTGTGGCTGCGAGCCCGGGGCCCTGGGAATCAGCGCTTTTCACTCCCGTTTTCCTCATGAAGGAGTTTGTGGCCTCCTGCTCCCCACCACAGCTGGAGGTGCCACTGTGGCCAAGGCAAAACTGGCAAAGAGAAACCTCCTTGGGTCACTGGTTCCACCTGGAACCTCCCTGGTGACGCCGAGTGACTGGGTTTGGTCTCAGCATTTTTGGGGCTGGTTTTTTTCTGTTTTGCTTTGCAGGTGTTGAAGAGCCAAGGGAGGGGCCGTTGCAGAGCGAAACTCTGCCTTCTCAGCGGGTATTTTGGCAGCTCTGAAGGGCTGGGGATTATTTCCTCCCCGCTTTGTGCCTGGTTTTTAGGCAGGAAACATCTCGGAGTTGATGTCCCACGGGCTGGGTGCCAGGGAGGAGCAGTGGGGTGGGAAGCTGAGACGGTGCCAAGAGTGGGACCTGATGGGTTGAGCTGTGAGAAGTCAAGAATTGGGCCCTCCCCAAAACCCAGCGCAGGCTGATCCCTGCGGTGGATCCCCATTTCTGATGGATTTATGACTCTTCTCACGTTGCTGGTGACAAACTGGGTGGGGTCCCTCTCGTTCCCAGTCCTCTTCTGTCCCCGAGCGCCTTCCCCGAGCTCTGAATGCCCATGATCCCTGGATACCGGGCACGGACATGGAACCATTGGGGGCCAAGGCTTTACCCCATGGGAAACTTGGGTGTTTTGGACTTTGGGAGAGCCTGGGAGAGGGGCAGTGGTTTCATCAGTGGGGGTGGGAGCAGAAACCAGTTTGAGCCCGTTGCTGGGCTGGGCGATGGGTGAGAAAGCAGGATTTGCAGGAGAAACTCTTCGGGGTTGAGCATGGGGCTCTCACCCCCGGCATCTGGACGCCTGTGGGTCCCCAGCCGTGGTGACACCTCGGGTGGTGTCCCTGCTCCTCCTCGTCACCGGGAGCTGGCCTTTGGGGTCACCTGCAGGTCAGGCTGGAGGTTCAGTCCTCTCCCCGGGCTGAACTGGGGCATTCCACCTCTTCTGGCTGAACCCACTCCGCGGCCTTGGTGGCTGGAGCGGGGCATGGGACACACCCAGCTGAGCCCCCACTGCCTAAAATCCTGCTCTCCAAGCCTTCCATGATCCCTGGCCCTCCTTGGCTGTTCCTCCTGATCCCTGGCCCTCCTTGGTGGTTTCCCCTCTCCCTGTCTCTCCTCAGTGATCCCTATTTCTCCCTGTCTCTCCTCAGTGATCCCTATTTCTCCCTGGCTCTCCTCAGTGATCCCTATTTCTCTCTGGCTCTCCTCAGTGATCCCTATTTCTCCCTGTCTCTCCTCAGTGATCCCTATTTCTCCCTGGCTCTCCTCAGTGATCCCTATTTCTCCCTAGCTCTCCTCAATGATCCCTATTTCTCCCTGTCTCTCCTCAGTGATCCCTATTTCTCCCTGTCTCTCCTCAGTGATCCCTATTTCTCCCTGGCTCTCCTCAGTGATCCCTATTTCTCCCTGTCTCTCCTCAGTGATCCCTATTTCTCCCTGGCTCTCCTCTGTGATCCCTATTTCTCCCTGGCTCTCCTAAATGATCCCTATTTCTCCCTGGCTCTCCTCAGTGATCCCTATTTCTCCCTGTCTCTCCTCAGTGATCCCTATTTCTCCCTGTCTCTCCTCAGTGATCCCTATTTCTCCCTGGCCCTCCTTGGCTGTTCCTCCTGGTCTTCCTTGGTGCTCCCTCCTGCTCCCTGACCCTCCTGGGTGCTCCTTCCCTCCCCGTGTGCTCCCAGCACGATTCCCTACGGTGAACGGTGGTTTCTCTTTCCTTTATGAATGACTTTTTTTGGGAGGAATGACTTTTTTTTTGGTACTATCAGATGTTTTTGGGGAACCCTCAGGTGCTCTGAGCAGCCTCAGACCCTCAGGGCCCAGCACCAGTCATTGCTGGTTCTCACTGGGACCCTGCAGGAGCTGAACTGGGGCAGCTACGGCCATCACCAGCTGCGAGCACTGGTTTTGGGTGCCTGTGGGGTGGTTTTGGGTGCCTGTGGGGTGGTTTTGGACAGCTGAGGGAGGGTTTGGGAGGTTGTGGGATGGTTTTGGGTGGCTGAGGGATGTTTTTGGGAAGCTGTGGGGTGGTTTTGGGAAGCTGTGGGATGGTTTTGGGTGGTTGTGGGATGTTTTTGAGAGGTTTTGGGATGGTTTTGGACAGCTGAGGGATGGTTTGGGAAGCTGTGAGATGTTTTTGGGAGGCTGTGAGATGTTTTTGGGAGGCTGTGGGATGGTTTTGGGTGGCTGTGGGATGGTTTGGGAGGCTGTGGGATGGTTTGGGAAGCTGTGAGATATTT
>WAAG01033155.1:14918-31868 GCA_013390105.1 Tichodroma muraria
GGTTGTGGGATGTTTTTGAGAGCTGTGGGGGGTGTTTTGGAGAGCTGGGGGATGTTTTGGGAAGCTGTGGGGTGGTTTTGGGAGGCTGTGAGATGTTTTTGGGAGGCT
The DNA here is from genome assembly GCA_013390105.1 of Tichodroma muraria. Lineage (NCBI taxonomy): Eukaryota > Metazoa > Chordata > Aves > Passeriformes > Sittidae > Tichodroma > Tichodroma muraria. Next base: position 15,027 of record WAAG01033155.1, read on the forward strand.
GTGGGATGGTTTTGGGAGGCTGAGGGATGGTTTGGGAAGCTGTGAGATATTTTTGGGAGTCTGTGGAGTGGTTTTGGGAGGCTGAGGGATGGTTTGTGAAGCTGTGGTATTTTTTTGGGAGGCTGTGGGATGGGTTTGGGAGGCTGAGGGATGGTTTGGGAAGCTGTGGGATGGGTTTGGCCCAGCACCTCGGTGGTTACACACTTGCGGCCTCACAACCGCTGATCTCTGATCTCGGGCAGAGGCAGATGGTGGTTAATGGTTTATCCTGGTTAAAGGTTTATTTCTGCTAAATGTCCCTCTGGCTTTGAGTGTGGAAAAACATCAGGGTTTTGTTTCCCTGACTCTTCTTGCTGCCCGTAACTCTGTGGAAATCTTAGACACCCTCCCGAGGCAACTTCCCCTTGTGCACGAGCCAAAATTCTTCAGTGGAGTCTGGAGCGAATGCGGCCAAGGTTTTAATTCCTCCCTCTTGCAGACTTGGGGATAATTAAACAACCCAAATACTCCTAACTGAAAAAAATCCTCTATTAGGGCCCTTTTTGTGTGTTTGCAGTGCTTTTAGCTGGGCATCAATCACCGGTAATGGCTGATGAAATCTGATGGGGCCATAAATCTGCCCTGCTTTGCATTCAAATGCAGCAATTAATCCTGGGGGGGTGTGGCTGCAATTAGATGACAAATTGTGCCTCCAGATTCACTTGCCTGCTTGGACAGAAGCCGCCCGTGTTTGCTCAGCCGCCGAGGCTTGGCCGCAGCTCCTGCTCTTCCCGCGGGGACGGGGACGCTGAGCCCCGGGAGCTGCACAGCCAGGACCCTTCGGCCTCAGCTCCTTCACCTGGAGCCGGGAAGTTTGGCTTTTTGGCCGCCTCGGACTGAGCCCTCCTTTTCCCAAGGTCGCAGAATCCTGGGATCATCAAGGCTGGGAGAAAACCTCCAAGATCATCAGTCGCCCACCACGGGCAGCGTTAACCCAATGGTGCCCAAGGGCCACATTCCCGTGGGTTTTGGACATTTTTTGGCCACATTCCCGTGGGTTTTGGACGGTTTTGGCCACATTCCCGTGGGTTGTTTTGGACAGGGCTGGACTACTTTTGCCATGAATTTTCCCAATATCCAAGCTCAAGTTCCCCAGGCACTTTATTCTTGTCCCCGTTCCCCGGGAGCAGAGCCTGAGCCCACCCCGGCTGTGCCCTCCTGGCAGGAGCTGTGCAGAGCCAGGAGGTCCCCCCGGAGCCTCCTTTTCTCCAGGCTGAGCCCCCCCAGCTCCCCCAGGAGCTCCCCAGACCCTTCCCCAGCTCCACTCGTGGCTCTAGACTCACTCCAGCCCCTCAGGGCTTGCTGTGAGTGGCCCCAGTCCGAACCAAAATTCAGATGTGGCCCTGGCCCAGCACAGGGTGCAGGATCTATCCTGACCGTCCTCAGACCCGGGGCAGGAGGATTTGGGACCCCCAGCTGGGGCAGGAGTCCTCACCTCCACTCACACCCCACCTCCACAGTGGGAGTGACCACTGACCCTTCCACTGACCAGTGACCTCTCCAGTGACCACCGAACCCTGGCAGTGACCACTGACCCCTTGGAGTTACCACTGACCCTTCCACTGACCAGTGACCTCTCCAGTGACCACCGAACCCTGGCAGTGACCACTGACCCTTCCAGTGACCACTGACATCTGGGAGTGACCACTGACCCTTCCAGTGACCACTGACATCTGGGAGTGACCAGTGACCTGTGGCAGTGACCACTGGCCCTTCCAGTGACCACTGACATCTGGGAGTGACCACTGACCTGTGGCAGTGACCACTGGCCCTTCCAGTGACCACTGACATCTGGGAGTGACCAGTGACCTGTGGCAGTGACCACTGGCCCTTCCAGTGACCCCTGAGACAGCCCCGGCAGCGCCTGGTTTGGCCCCCCCGGGCCGGTTTTGAGACTGGAGCCGGTCCTGAACAGCAGCGGCCCGAGCTGACCGAGCCCGGGGCTGCGTTTGCCGCTGGCTCCTGCTGCCGCTGGCCCCGGTGCCGCAGGACGGCCCAGACTCGGGGGCCGGGGGTCGTGCCGCGGTGGGCGGCTGTTCCCTGCCCTGGGAGGGCTCTCCAGAGGCCTTTTCGCTGCAAAGCCTGGCGGGTTGGGGTGGCTGCTGGCACGGAGGGGAGCTCTCGGGTGCGCTGCCGTTTCCATGGGTGGAAAGGGGCACTTGGGGGGCTGGGAGGGATGAGCAAGCTCCGGCACAGCTCTGGGCTGCTGCCGGGATGCTGAGAGGGAGAGCCGAGCCCGGCTTTGCAGTTGAGCCCGAACTCCAAACACGACGTGGCAAAGATCCAGGACAAAGCCGTGGAGATGCAAGCCCTGATGTCAGCGGCGGGATAAGGCCGTGTTTGCACACCCGACACGCTTTTATCCACTGATTAACTGTTCCTACGGGGCTCCTTTGCGAAACACACCAGGCTTTTCTGTTCCAAGAGATAAGAAAACAAGCTCGGGTTTATATCCCTTCCCTGCCAGGGTGATAACAGCTTTCAGAATTCCTGTGGACTCTGATCTCCAAGTGGGGGGCTCCCAGAGAGGAAACAATTGGCTCTTGGGATAAGTAGCTTAAAAAATAAGGATTTTTTTTTTAAAAAAAAGGACGGAGAAAGGACTAATTTTCTTCGGTTGCTTGGCAGGAAACCAACTGCCCTGTCCCCAGAGAAATCAGCTCCTGGGAAGGAGGGAAAAATCCCCACTGGTAAAAGCTGAAAGATTGGTTGGGGAGGAGGAATTGATTTATATTTTTTTCTTCCCGACTTTTTACAAAAGGCTGGTTGTACCGCACATTTAGGTTTGTTTTCATCCCCATTTTTAATCCTAGCTGCACAAGAGGGCTTTATCCCAACCTGCAGCTGCACCTTGCTCGTGGGCACAGGAGCTCCCGTGGCCTTTGGCAAGCAGGATTAATATCAAGTGGCAGAGCCGGGCCCGGATCCTGGAGGCCTCGTGCCAGGGGATTTATTTGGTTTATTTTGCTGGTGTGCGATGATTCTTCAGGGCTTGTTTCTGCCATGGATCAGGTCCCAGTTCTCCCGAGTGCTTCTGTGCGTGGAGAGGGCCCTTGAGGTCTTGTCCTTCTTTTCCTGCACATCCTGGGGCTGGATGGAGGCACCGAGCTTGAAGAGCTCCTGTTTTGGAGGAACCCAGCCCGAAGCCTGGCTGGAGGAACCGGGGCAGCTCAGAGGCCTCACCCCAGGGCTCCGGTTTAACAAAGCTGAGTTTAATCCCCTCCTTGCCTGCTGGGTTCTTGCTTCCTCCAGCCTGGGAAATCCTCCCAGCTCCGGGGCTGACCTTTCCCAACCAAGCCCCTTTGTCAGGCCGAGCTCGGGCCCGCGGGGCACCTGTACCTTCCCTCCTTGTTACTCTTAATTTTTATTGATGCCACCACCAGGAGCCCTCAGAGGAGCCGTTGCTGGACTTTGTTTGGAAGGTGATTAACAACAAACAGATCCTGGAAAGCCGAGGCAAAACCTTGAGCAAGAGGAAAGTTGGCAGCGGGAAGAGCCACACCGGGAGGCGTGAGGGAACCTCCGAGCCCACGGAGGGCCCGGGGGGAAACAAGAGAGGGCTTTTCCCGCAGGTGGAGCCCTTCTGGGGAGGGTTTTCCTGGCCACCTCTCCTTTCCCCACGGACAATCCCAGCAGAGGGCAGCAGGAGATGCCCTGGGCACCCTTTTGCCCTCCCAGGGGTGCTGCTCCAGAGCACCCACGGCTTGGGGAATGCCTGTCCCCTCCTGGTCCCCATGTCTGCTAAGAACTCCCGACTGTTCTGGCTTGAAAGAGGTGCTTTTTGGGGCTGAAGGAGTTGGAACTTATTAGAGTTGAGCTGGAACTTATTAAGAACAAAGCTGGGACTCGTTAACGTTGTTGGGAATTATCAAAGAGGCATTTTCGGGGCTGTAGGAGGTGTTTGGTGGGAACAGAGGCCCCTTTGGGTCTCCTCTTGCCCTCCCTGCTCTCTGGACATCTCCGGCCCTTCGCCTCCCCAATGTCCTGGGTGGTTTTGGGCAGCTCCCACCTTTCCATGAATTATGAGCGGGGTCTCAGCGCCCTGGGGGGGCCAGGCAGGGCACCAGTGGCACTGGCAGCACCGGGGGGTGCCCAACCTGACCCAGCTTTGGCCCCCGAATCCCCGCGAGCTGAGCCAGGGAGCCAAACACAGATCCCAGGAGCTGCTGCTCAGGCGGAGGCCACGTTCCTGGCCAGGGTGACAACAGGAAGGGTGGCTGCTGTCCCTTGGTGGCCTGGGAGCTGTTTCCTGGCTCCTAACGAGGGATCTCATGGCACAACAGGCTGGGCAGAGGCTGAGTAGGAGGAGGAAGGCTCTGGAGGAGGTGGGTGCTGCTACAGCCTGTGCCATGACTAATGCCAACACCCAGGCCGGGCTCTCCTCCTGGGGCACAGCTTGCTCCTCTCCAGTGGCATTTCAACCCTGGAAATGCTCTGGAAGTGCTCTGGAAATGTCAGTATTTGCAGGAATAAAGTGTCCTGGTGCGGAGCCTGGAGCTCTCTTCTGGGTTCTTTGTTCTCTGCTCTGCGTTCTGAATTCTGGGTTCTGTTCTGTATTCTGGGTCCTGTTCTGTATTCTGGGTTCTGTTCTCTGCTCTGCATTCCGAGTTCTGGGTCCTGTTCTGTATTCTGGGTTCTGTTCTGAGTTCTGGGTCCTGTTCTGTATTCTGGGTTCTGTTCTCTGCTCTGCATTCCGAGTTCTGGGTTCTGTTCTGAGTTCTGGGTTCTATTCTCTATTCTGGGTTCTGTTCTGTTCTCTGCTCTGCATTCCGAGTTCTGGGTTCTGTTCTGAGTTCTGGGTTCTGTTCTCTATTCTGGGTTCTGTTCTCTGCTCTGCATTCCAAGTTCTGGGTCCTGTTCTGTATTCTGGGTTCTGTTCTGTATTCTGGGTCCTGTTCTGTATTCTGCGTCCTCTTTTGTATTCTGGGTCCTGTTCTGTATTCTGGGTTCTGTTCTGAGTTCTGGGTCCTGTTCTGTATTCTGGGTTCTGTTCTCTGCTCTGCATTCCGAGTTCTGGGTTCTGTTCTCTGCTCTCTCTTCTGGGTCAGCTCCTTCGTGGTGCTCCTGAGCTGCTCTCTGCCTGCTTGGGGCTCTCCAGAACAGCCCTGGAATTCCTCCTGGAGCAGGGACGCGCTTCCCGGGCTCCTCGGACTTCCCAGCTGGGATTCAAGCCCCTCTGTGATGCTTTCCTCCCTCTCTGGGATTTCCTGGGTTGTTTTCTCCTCGTCTTTCCAGCGAGCTGGGCTGGCTGAGGTGAAAGCAGCTCTGCTCTCCAGGACCCGAGGATTCAAGCGAGGCATTCATGGAAGCAAAATAGTTGGAGCTGGGAACAGGGTGGGAGGGATGTGCCCCAGCTGTGGAGCTCTGTCCCTGCTCCCTCCTGGACAGAGCTGGGGCTCACCCTCTGCAAGGAGCAGAAACAAAGGAGCTCCTGCATCCCATAGAAAAATCCTTAACTGGGCCACTTCCACAGAGTTTTGCTTCTTCTCATGCCCCTGGTTCCTCCCTCTGTCCAGAAAATTTGGGGTTCAGGGAATTTAAATTATCTGGTGGAGATCTTCCTTAGTTAGACTAAAATAGACCTGAAAGCCCTTTGATGTGCAAAAAATGTGACTACTCCAGACTGTTGCAACCTGGGAAAATCGTTGGGCTTGTCCTCCCTCCAGAAAAATAATCCAATTTTTAAAGCTGAGCAGTGATTACCCAAGGATGGAAAAGGAACTCAGGAGTGAGGAATTATCTGTGAAATCTTCTTAGAACAGAGCAGCTGCTCGTGGGCATATTCAGACCTTAATTAGAGCAAAACCACCCAGGAATGGTAATGAGGTGCCTTTGGAGTGCTTTCACCTGGTGAGAAATATTTAAATTAGGGTAAAAAAGGCTGGTAATAAAGTGTAATTCACCTTTTTATACCCCAAACGATGGTGGAGCAGTGTGGCTTGGGGATGGGTGTGGGATGGGATGGGATGGGATGGGATGGGATGGGATGGGATGGGATGGGATGCTGCTGGAGTGGAACCCCCTGCTTTTAGGGAGAAGCAGGAAGACCAGCGCAGCACTGCAGCCGTATCAGGTGTGAACACGAAGGTTTGCACCTGGCCTTGCTGCTCCTGCTGAAATAGAGGTGGATTTTTCTGTGAAAAGCCAATTTCTGCTCAGGGAGTGAGTGGGGCACTGCTGCCTCCCGGCCTTCCAATCTGATTAAAGATTGGTCTGAAGAAGCTGGAATGTTAAAGAGGTAATAATAATAAATTCTCCATTGGGTTTCAAGTGCTGCTGTTCCCTTTCCTGGACAGGTAAGAACAGGTGGGAGGACCTCAGTCTTTCCCAGCCCTGCCCTGGGCCCTGCCCTGGCCAGGTGAGGTCACGGGGTTTGCTGGATGCCAAAATTCAGTCTGGATTAAATTCACCTCCCTGCCTGGATCAAATCCTCAGGGCCCAGGGAGGTCGGGGGGAGGAAGGAGCTCCGGGCTCCGTGTTCCTGAGGGCTCCCACGGGCTCAGCTGCACCTGCCCTGCCTCGGGGTCCCACTGACCCCAAATCCCCCCTGTGGTGCCCGAGCTGGGCTCAGGGCTGGGCCCTGGATGGTTTTCGTGCTGACACAGAGCTGGAGCCACAGGAGCCTCTGATTCATCCCGGGAGGGCTCACACCCAGCCCGGGCTCCTTCCCTGCTATTGATCACCTGGAGGGACTGGGGGGCTGGGCACATCTGGGGGAGGCTCTGGTGGTCCCCAGTTCCCACTGGGACTCCCCCATCCCTGCTCTGGTGTGGGGATGGATGGGGTTCAGAGCTCCAAAATCAGGGGCATGGCCAAGATTCCCAAGGTACCCTTTGGGTGCATCCTCAGGGCCCTGGGATGCAGGGGGAGCACACTAGGGGGCTGCAGGTTTTGGGGGTCTGCCCTGCCCCAGCCCCTGAGAGGGGGTCTCGGGGTCTGGATGCGAAATCCTCCCAAAATCCACCCAAATGCCAACCAAATCTTCCTGAAATCCACCCAAAATCCACCGGCTTTGACCTCCCCAGAGCCGATGCTTTTCCCATCTCCCCAGGAGAAGGGGGCCGAATATCCTTCAAAAGGGGAAACTGAGGCGTGGGGGGTCCTCAGCCCATCCTGAGGGCGGCTGAAGGGGGTTGCAGGGTTTCATTTCCCGGCCCTGCTGCTGACCCAGAGGGCTCTTTTACCTCCCTTCCTCCTCCTGCTCGTCCCCAACCCCTTCCGGGGACAACCGGGGGGACTGAAGGTGCCGCTCCCCAGGCTCAGTCGGGACTGCAGGCCCAGGGGTGCCAAAGCCCAGGTGGGGCTGCCCATCCCCCCCGGGCGAGGCTGCGGGACCCTTCGGGTTGGGATCGAGCTGAACCTGGGATCGGGGAGCTCCCAGGGAAGAACCTCCCAACTCCCCGGGGGTCCGTGGTGGGAGCCTGCCCTCGGCAGCAGGAGGAGGGGCTGGATTGGGGAGTGGGTGGGAGGGAGCTGGGCCAGGGAGGGTGTCCCCGTGCCGGTGTCCCCGTGCCGGTGTCCCCGTGCCGGTGCCTTGGCCGGGAGCTGCTCTGGCAGAGGGTTGTGGTAGAACTGGAAGAGCAGGGCCGGAGCAGAAGGTCAGGTGAAGGTGTGGGTTTGGCACAGGTGAGGGGCTGGGGAGTTGTGGGTCGCTTTTCGAGGGCACCCGTGGAGCTGTCTGGGAGAACTGGTACGGCCGGAGTGAAACCGGCCGTGTGGGAAGGGCTGGGAGCATTGGAAGGATCGCTCCTGCTCCTTCCAGCCCCAGGATGGGCTCCCGGCTGCCCTGCACCTGCTGCTCTTCCCCACTCCATCACGAGTGCCCACTTAGCCTTCCCAGGATTAATGTTTTCCCCTCCCAACCCGGCAGCTCCCGCAGGGTCCGAGCCCTTGCTATTTCCCTGACCCTTTGGGATTCTGGTCCAGCTCAAACTGTTTTCCCTCCTAAACTTTGAGACTTGAGCTGATTTGCACCCAGAATTATTATTATTTTTTTTTTTTAAACTTCTCTTTATTCGCAATAAATAATAAACTATAATACAAAGATCTCAACATAGAATCCAAAAAGTCTCGTTCTTTGGGAATAAAAAGGACTCCCAGCACCAGGAAAGGTGAGAGCATCTACGAGCAGCCCCTGGGCTGGGGGGTAGCTGCACCCCCTGCCCTAAGCGGTTGTTCCCCTGCCCCAAGGGGCCCCCAGGTGTCCCCAAACCTGGGCCAGGTGAGGCCCTGCAGGTGCCCCAACGCAGGGTCCGAGGCCCTGCCACGGCGCAGAGCGGCAGGGCAGGGATGGAGCCGAGGGTGCCAGGGCCTGCCTGAGGAGCTTTGCGGCTGCGGGGAAGCTGGAGAGGCTCTAGAGCTCGTGCAGGGGGTTCTTCCCACACGCAGAGCCCCCGGCCCTCCTGCGTCCCGCGGGGGCCCGGATGGGAAGGCTTTGGATTAGGAGTCTGCAGCTGCAGCTGGGCGCGGCCGTTGCCTGGCTTTGGGGCACGCTCGAGCCCCCGCGGGGCTCCCTCCCCTCCCCTCCCCGGCCGCGCTTCCGCGGCCGCTCTCACGGCGGGGTCAGCTCCATGGACTTCTTCCTCTCCTCCCGCTGCTCTTCCCACTCCTCCTCGGACTCGTAGGTGCCCTTGATGATGGCCACCCTGTCAGACATGTTCATGCAGTAGGGGACCAGGATGTAGAAGTAGAGCAGGGAGGCCAAGCAAGCCCCGAGGATGGGCCCGACCCAGAACACCTGGAAAGCAGCAGGGACACGGTGAGAGCAGCTCCTGGGGCTGGTGCTCCAGCTCTGCTCCTGGCTCCACATCTCCTGCCGCACGGAGAGAGGGAAATACCCATTCCAGAGACTTCCCGGGCTGAAACCCCACAGCCTGTGCTCGCTGACGGCCAAACCTGCCCCGTAAGTCTGGGGCTGAGCTTGCGGGAGATGCTGGGTGAGAGGAAAGACCAAGCTGGACTTCCCTGTGGGCTTCCTTCCCCTTGGGTGATGCACCAATAGTGCTCAGAGGGCACCACGGCTGATTTCCGTGCCTGGAAGTGTCCAAGGCCGGGCTGGATGGGTCTTGGAGCAGCCTGGGCTGGTGGAAATTGTCCCTGCCTACGGCATGGGGTGGGACTGGATGAGCTGCAGGTCATTCCCCCCCAGCCTATCCTGGGTGAAAAATGGAATTTCTGTCCCCGGCTGCCTCTGTGCCAGGGGATTAACTCTTCCTGATGCGTCAAGGGGCAAAACCTCCCTTGTTCTCCAGCCCCTTTTAATCCTTCCTGCCTGGGGTGGGCTCTGAAGCCCCCAGCCCCGTCATTCCCTGCCCTGTCCCCCCCTGGCCCCCAGCCGTCCCTGTCCCCAGTGCCACCAGCGCTCACCCAGTGCGCGGAGCTGAACCTCCTGGTGACGACCGCGGGCCCGAAGGAGCGCGCCGGGTTCATGGAGCAGCCGGTGAAGTAAATCTGGAGGTGCGGGAAGAGCCCTGGGTTAGGGAGCAGATCGGGGACACACTCTGGGGTAGGGGCTGAAGTGGCCCCTGACGGTGCCTCTGTTCCAGAGAGCTGGAGATGACCCCCCACCACCAAAGAGCCCCAAGATCTCCCGTGTTTTCTCCTCCAGAGCAGCTCCCTCGGGTGCAGCCGCACGAGGGCATTTCGGGAAGCTGTGTGCTCACAGGACCCTCACCCTGCACTCACCCCCACCAGGTGGCCCACGGTGACCGAGAGGCCAATGGACAGGGCGGGGGAGCCGACGCCGCTGCGGCGGTTGTCCGTGGATGCAAAGATGCAGGCGGCCAGCTGGAAGGTGAGGATGATCTCCACCACGAGGGCCTGGCCTGGGGTTACATTGTTGTTGATCTGGAACCACGAGAGTGACAATAATTAACCCCTCCCCGGGGCTCCGCATCTCCGGGAGGGCTGCCGGGTGCTTTGCTGGCGGATTTGGGAGGGTGCAGTTGGATGAGGAGCCCCCCAGGGCCCCTCCACGGCCCCTGCCTGAGCTCCCTGCTCCTTCTCTGAAAGGAATGACCTCTCTTTCTTTGCAATTCTTCAAAATTCGTCTCTACCCCGAGCCTGTCCCTTCCCTGGGCTCTCCACATCTCTCTCCACTTCCCTGTCTCCACAACACTGAGTGCTTTCTCACCAAATCCCTTTTTTCCTGCATTTCTTTCATCCTTGCAGGCTGGTGCACCCTGACTTGTGCTCTGAGCTTTGCAAAGCACGTGAGGGTTGGGATGAAGGTCATGGGGTCGGGTGGGCTGCTGTGTCCCAGTGACTCGGCACAAAACCCTGGGGACTCTCAGGGGGACTCGACCCCACCGGGCATGGGAAGGACAAAGTGCCCCAAACCATCACAGCTCATTTTTATCTAAATCTGGCTTGTTTGGGACGTGGAACCTGTGGAAAGAGAGGCACTGGAGCTCCTCATCCCAGCGACCGAAGCCTCTGCAAGGTCTGTGCTGCTCCCAGGGGTCCAGACCTGCCCGTGGTTGGAGCAGCAGCTCCACCGCTCTCGTTCCGGGCGTTTTCCCAGCGCTGCCCCGCGGGTTTCAGGCTGCGCTTCATTCCCGCTTGTCTCAGAGGGTCCCGCTGTCCCCTCCTCCCCCGGGAGCAGCCCCCACTGCTCGCTCTGCTGCCGCTCCACACCGTCCTGCCCCTCGCTCCTTCTCCAGCTCCTCCGCAGCCTCTCCCCACCCCTCTCCCTTCCCAGCTCCCCCAGCGCACTGGTTCCAGTGGGCTCCTGCTCCCGCTGCCCGTACTGGTCTGACTGGGCTCCGCTCCCTCCCTGCCCCCTGCTGCTGGCACGGCTCCTATCCCGCGCTAATCTCCAGGTGGAGAGGCAACATCTCAATGGTGCGGGTGACTCACGGGGCCCTCAGGATAGAGGAAGCCCTCATTAAAGGAGGGAAAAACATCCCACTCATCACCCGCACAATAAAGCCGTCATGTCAGAGCTCGGCTTCACTCCCGTCCCATTCCCGGCCCGCCGTGCGCGCGGGACAGAGCGCTGAGGATCCATCCCGACGGATTCCCCGAGAGGAAAGGCGAGGGAAGAGGGGAGCGCCCCCGGGCAGGCACTCACCGCGTTGATGGCCAGGTTGCCGCGGGTGTTGGCGGGGGTGACGCCGTAGAGGATCCCGGCGCCGGCGATGGCCCCGACCAGCTGGGCCAGGACGTAGAGCAGCGTGCGGAGCAGGGAGATCTGGTTGCCCACGAAGAAGGCGATGGTCACGGCGGGGTTGATGTGGGCGCCGCTGATGTGGCCGAAGGCCTGCACCAGGGTGCCGATGGCCAGCCCGAAGGCCAGCGAGATCTGCAGGATGCTGGGCAGCGCCGAGGGCCACTTCAGCGCCGAGCCCAGCCCGATGAAGACGAAGATGAGCGTGGAGAGGAACTCCACAAAGACGGCTCGAGCAAAGGCCAGGGTTAGTATTTCCTTCTTCATGGTGGGAGCAGGTGGAGGGCAGCCAGGGAGGAAGAAAGTTTAGGATTGCTCTGTGTCCGGGCTCTGGTGTGTGCAGCCAGGTGCAGGGCCATACCTATCTATATATGCAAGAGCAGCAGGAGCTGTGTTACAGGGCGGTGGGTGGAGCCAGGGAATTAGCCAGTCCTCCCAAATTACCATGTGAACCTGGAAAAGTTTCCATCAGAAAATGTCTTCGGAGTCTCTTGGTGAACCAGTGACTCAGATATTGGTGGCATTTCTCTCCTTCCCCTCTGCAAACAAAGAGCCCCTATAGGGTGTCTCTGTGGTCGTTGAATAACCAGCTTGCATAACGAGGCTGAGCTCCCTCCTCTGCTTTTCCCTTTTACTGCCTCTCCCCAGGACCTGGACGTTTCATTAGCACAGGTGTAGTTAATACTCGCTCCCTCCCTTCCTTCCCTGCGCTTGCACACTGCTCCTCTTGGAGAGCCCTTGTTGGGCTGGAGGAGCTCTCCTGGGGCTGGGCTCCAGCTGCGTTCGACTTCCATGGGACCTTGAAGTGTGAGGGAAAACCAAACACCTGGAGCTTCTCCCAGGCTGTCGGAGAGCTCAGCTCCAGGAAACAAGTGGTTTGCAGGTGTCCAGGGAGAAGGGGAGGGTTTGGGGGAAGCTTTCTGCAACACGTTGAAGTTTTTTCTACATCCGGGGAGCTGTAGATGAGCCGGGGCTGCCTTGAGGTGCGTGGATGGAGAGGGCTCCTGGCGCAGAGCCTGGCTGGGAACCTCTGCTCCCTTTCCTTTCTGCTGCTCCTTCCAGAGCACTGGAACGAGTGCTGGGGCTGGGGGCTGCTCCCAGCCTGCAGCCAGGAATGGCGTCTCCTCCCCTGCCACCCTGCACCCTTTCCTTCTTTCTGCCTTTCCAGCTCTTGCTCAACGAGCAATGATTTTGCTCCTGGGAATGCCAGCACCAAGCCACAGGCTCTGTATGGACACGGGCTGTGTTTACACCTCTCCTTTCATGTTCCCGGGGCGCTGCCCTCCATCCCAAACCCATCCATCTGCAGATGCTTGGCTGGCAGGGAGTGCTGGGGGAGGCTCTCGGGGCTGTTGGGGACGGAGGTTTTGGGGCGGAAAAGGTCTCGGGTGACACCCAACAAAGAATTCTCGGTTCTCTCGTCATCCTCACATCCTCGTGCCAGGATTTGTTTTTTAGATGGGTTTGGGTGCTGATTTGCTCTCCGTGCTCGGTTGATCCATGTTTCCTTTCCCAAATGATGTCCAGGCTGGGTTTATCCCTGGCTGCCGGGCCCCTCTGCAGGGGCAGCCGCGCCCCAGCCCTCAGGGAGCAAAGTTCTGCAGGCAGGACATTGGTAAAATCCTCCCTAAATCCAAAAGCTGGATTCACTGCTGCCTTCTAAGGAGGCTGTCAGGCCTGGGGGGGGTCAAACACCAGGACAATTCCTGTCCAGAGCAAGGAGAGGGGTCTTCTTGTCCAGGACTGGAAATAAATGAGCTTTTCTCTTCCTTTGTACCCAAAATCCTGAGCAAAACAGACCTGGAGGGCCTCGAGGGACTGAGGATCTGTTACAGCCTTAATTCCTGATAATCGTTTTCCCCTGGATCTGCTGATCCCGGGGCTGATTGCAGAGTCAAAGCCCAGATCTGTTATCCTCGAAACACCTGGTCCGTTGGCATGTTTTGGTGAAAGTTTTGCAAGCTGGTATTTCAAGACACCCTGGCGGGATTCCAGCTGCCGTAATTACTCGCCACTTCCCTTCAGCCCTGTCTGTGGCTCCAGCTGGATAAAATGCTCCCCATTCCCATCCTTCAAACCTTTCCTCAACGTCCCCATCCTGGATCTCCCTTGGCAGCGGCTGCGTTTTTGCTGTTGGCTCCTCCAGCACGGCTGAAAAGCCAAGAAAACGCTCTTCCAGCCTCCCAAGTGTGGACAATAACAAGCAAAATCCTGCAGCTGACTAGGGGGTGTAATCAAATAGAGCTGGGAACGGCAGGGAAAGCTCCCAGAAAACGCACCACACAAAGCCTCTTTCCCTGAGGCACTTCGGGAACCTTTTCTCACCGGGGCATTCCTGCTTGGCTCCTCTGATGCCAGCCCTGGCATTTGGAAGGCTCCCTGTCCTCTCCGTGGCTCCCTGCCACCCGAGGAGCTTGGCTGAACTGAAAGTGCTTTGATGTGTCAGGTTTAATGGAATTGGGCAAGGTGCTGCCGGCCTGGGGCGGGCGGCGCTGACAGACGGACACCTGCGTGGGGGGGTCACACACGCCTCGCCTCTCCCGCCCCGCAGGAGACAACACGAGGAGGCTTCTGGCAACGGGGGCAGGTTCGGCTGCCTCCTTCCTCCTGCTCCTGCTCCTGCTCCTGCTCCTGCTCCTGCTCCTGCTCCTGGCTGGCATCGGCAGGCAAACAACACAACCAAAACCTGCCCCAGTGGAGATCCCAGGAGAGGGACCCCGAGGTGGGGAGGGGGTGGGAGGGAGGCAGCTGCTGCCTCATCCTCGCCCGGGGCCGTGGCGGCTCTGCCTCGCCCAGGCAGCGTGTGTGTCATTGAGGCCACCCTGTGCCAGCCCCTGTCCGTCCCTGCTGTCACCCAGCTCGCTGTTAATTTGCCATTGTTAATTTGCAATCCCTCGCTGCTGCCGGTGAGTTCAGCTCCGTGCTGCACCTCGGGGCCTGGCAGAGGCTGCTCCAAGTTCAGGTTACAAACGCTTCTGAGCCAGGGTCTGGGATTTCCTCCTCACCTGGCTCCGAACCTCAGCCAAGGAATAGAGGCGGAGGAATGTTCAGGGTGCCCTGGACAGGGGATACCAATTCTGCTGGAGCCTGGATCAGAAACACAGAATCAATTGAGCTCGAGAAGACCTCTGAGATCTTCAAGTCCAACCCATGACCTAAAGTTGTCAGCTGGGATTAGATGACCCAAAGACCTTGGTAGGGATGACATCAGCGGAGGAAGTTTGATTCAGATTTTCAAGAGAAAATTCTTGTTTCTTGTTGTCTCTGCTCCACGATTTTGCGACGAGGCATTGACAAGGAAAACTGAAATATCGCAGAGCAGAAGCAGCAAACTTTGCCCTTGGATCTTCAGTTCAGGGACTGCAAGGAAGAGCTTGCTGCTGCTTTGGGATGCACCTGTGCAGGTGTTTCAGATGGGGCTTTCAAGGTTCCCTCTTATCTGACCCCTATCTGCTGCCCTCTCTTTGAAGCTGAGGGATGACACCGCCGGCCTGGGGCTGGTGGCGTTTCCACTTTCTCCTGCCCCGCAGGGACGAGGCTTTGGCTTCCTTTAGCCCCGGCTTCAGAGCCAGAACGCCGTGACGTTGAGTTCTGGGGCCGTCCCCGTGTCCCCTGCTGCTGTCCCCCTGCTCCAGCTCCAGTGCTCTGTAAGCACGGACGCTCTTTGAGCGCTCACTGGTGACAAAGCTCAGTGACAGCCCTGCTCTGCTCTTTGCTCAGCATTCTGGTGGTCTCGAGGCAGCTCTGGGGCTGCCCTGCCTCCTCAGCTCCTTTGCAAATTTTGCTGATGTGAAATCACCGTTAAATTGTCCCATGGGATAATGAGTGCCAGGGAAAGCAAAAGCCCGGCTGGAAAACCAGATCACACAGCGGGAAAGGTGGGATGACCCCCCGGCGTCCTGATTTTCAAGTCCAGCCCTTTCCAGCAAAGCCACGGGCACCAGGGACATCCCAAGACCCCCCTTCTGCTCACCTGGAATTCTTACGGGCCGCTCGTTGTGTCCTCGGGACTCAGAGCTGGGGGCAGTGGGGTTTTCTGTTTTCCCTCTGGAAAGGTGTTTGCTGTGGAAATGTCTTCACCTGTGCAGTCCTTCCTCGGTTTACGAGCAGCACACGCAGGAATAAACTGAAAGGATGTGGGGAGGGGGATGTCCCTGGGAAGGCGATTTTCCCCCTCCCCTGGCACTGCCATCCTGCCTGGGCTGGAGGAGCTTCATCTGCACCAAGGCAGATGAAATCACTACCAGGTCACCTGAAAAACACCACAAATAAATTAATGAGCTCTTGATATCATCGCAGGAATCTGGAGACTCCCAGAAACATTCTGGGGGTGCCAGGGGGTGAGAGCTGGATAGCACCCAGAGACCCCCGAGCCTGGGCTCACCCCACAGGGGGTGTTCTGCCCTGCCCAGGTGAGACCCCACCTGCAGAGCTGCTCCAGCCCTGGGGTCCTGCACAGGGACAACGTGGAGCTGCTGGAGCCACTCCAGAGGAGGCACCAGGATGGTCAGAAGGATGGAGCAGCTCTGCTGGGAAGAAAGGCCAGGAGAATTGGGATTGTCCAGCTTGGAGAAGAGAATGCTCTGGGGTGACCTAAGTGTGGCCTTTCAGTGGCTGAAGGAGCTGCAGGGAAGATGAAAGGAGACAACTTCCAAGGGATGGAGGGACAGGACACAGGGAATGGCTTCCCACTGCCAGAGGGCAGGGGTAGGTGGGATATTGGGAAGGAATTCCTCCCTGGGAGGGTGGGGAGGCCCTGGAATGGATTTCCCAGAGCCACGTATCCTGTGGCTGCCCCTGGATCCCTGGCAGTGTCCAATGCCAGGCTGGAGGGGGCTTGGAGCAGCCTGGGACGGTGGGAGGTGTCCCTGCTGTGGCAGGGGTGGGATGGGATGAGCTGTAAGGTCCCTTCCCACTCAAACCCTCTCATGGTTCTGTGAAAAGCCAAGATTTTCACGCAATCCCCTGGCTCCAAGTGCCCAAGTGCTCCAAGTGTCCAAGGTTTCACAGCAGAAAACTGGGGACAGTACATGGACAGCTGGGGAATGGGAAAATCCATTTTTTCCCCCATTCTGCCTTTGAAACTCAGAGCAAATGCACCAAGGAATTTCTCAGCTTTAAAAATGTTCACTGGGGAGTTAAAGAGACCCACGCTGGGAGCATCCCTTGTGCCATCAGATCTGGAGCTGAGGATTCCTGCACTGAGTGGTGTCTGGAAATGCGGGAATTTTCTTCGGGTTGCTTGGATTCCTGGGAAGTTTGGAGAGCCTCCATTCTCTCCAGCAGATCCTCTGGCAGAGCCCTGGGAATAGAAGAACTTTGAGATGTTTGGCTTCCCCCCAGAGCACCAGCACCTCCTCGGGCAGTCTGTGCTCATTTCCCACACCTGGCCCTGCCTCCTCCTCTTGCCCTCCTGGCTCCTCAAGGAAAACTCGCTCGGGAAATATTTCCCCATCTACAAATAGATCCATAAAAATAATGATGTGCAATAACGACGTGCCTGGCCCAGGCAGGTGATGGCATTGCAGGGAAGTGGCTGCTGGGGGCTCACACAGCCCCTGGGGGTGGGACTGGGAGAATTTGGGAAGGTCAGGCCAAGGAATCCCAAGCAGAGAACTCAGCTCTCCCCCCCCCCC
>WAAG01033155.1:31900-43035 GCA_013390105.1 Tichodroma muraria
CCCAGGTGACTCTGGGCTGATCTCCCTCCTCCCTGTCCCACAGGTGTGACCAGGGGCTCAAGGGGTTTGTCCTGTCCTGGGATGTCCATGGTACGGGTGGGTTTGGGCTTCTCCAGGCCATGATTTTACTTCCATGTTCTCCCAGTCATTTCCCCATTTTGCCAGGCGATGCAGAAGCCCTTCAGGCACTGGGGTCAAGGCCGGTGCTCCCAGGTTCCCACAGGCTCCTTGAGCAGGGATTTGGATGCTCTCGGGTCCCTACAGCAGGGAAGGGATCAGTGGGTGGGTGTGGCAATGCTCCTTCCTGGAGCTGGGATGGGAGAGGAGGGAATTCCTTGGGATGAGCTACAAATTGTGTCAGGAGTTGTGAGAGCAGGACCAGGGCAGGACCCTGCGCTGGGGACCCTTTGGAGAGCCCCTGAGGGGCTGGAGCGTGTCCCGGGATGGGAATGGAGCTGGGAAAGGGCTGGAGCACCGGGGAAGGGTCTGGGGAGCTCCTGTGGGATCTGGGGGGCTCAGCCTGGAGGAGAAGAGGAGGCTCAGGAGGGGCATCCTGGCTCTGCACAGCTCCTGCCAGGAGGGGACAGCCGGGGGGGGTCGGGTTCTGCTGCCAGGGAAGAGCAGGAGAAAGGAAATGGCCTCAGGCCGTGCCAGGGGGGTTTAGCTGGATGTTGGGGGACGTTTCCTCAATGGAAAGTGTTTTCCAGACCAGGCACAGCTGCTCAGGGCAGGGCTGGGGTCCCATCCCTGGGGGGATTTCAAAGCTGTGGCACTTGGGGACGTGGTCAGGGGTGGCCTTGGCAGGGCTGGGGAAACACTTCTCCAAGGCATTTTCCAACCTAAACAATCCCACGGTTCCAGGAATGTGGCAGCTAAGCAGCCAGGACAAGGAAGGGGAGGTGGGTGTGTGCAAAAGGCTCTGGAATTTTCACAGATCTGCAGAAGGATCAGCCCAAATCTGAGGCAGCCCCCGACTCAGGGTGGGAGAAGGGGAAAACCTCACGGACTTGGGGGTGGAAGGACATGGGAATGCTTCAAATCCTGGCTCAAGTCACTCCCTTGGGATCTTTTAGGGAGAGGTTATGGTTGGTCCGTGGCAGCTCTGTGCTCCTGATCCTGCCCTCCCATTCCAGCTGCCCCGGTGCAATCTGGAATGTCTGGGTGGTTTCCTGACAGGGCAAGTTTGGGAAGTGGTGATTTTGTATTCCCGGGAAGACTGGGGCTGCTTCAGCCACCTGGCTGAGGGGTTTGAGTTCTGGGAGGTGACTTCATAGGGCTTTATACCTATTATTTACCATAAATGTGTCAGTGTTTTCCATAAATGTGTCAGTATTTGATCCTCGTGTCCGAATTCAGGGGGTAAAAGGGAATTTAAAGCACTTCATGTGAAAGAGGAGAGCCATTATCAGGCATTAAACCTGGGTTCAGGCCCTGTGAGACTTAAATATCGTCAGGGTAAATAATAAATGAAATGCTTCTATCTGGAGAAGAGACGTTGAACACACCAACATTAATTTAAATAAATAACTGAATTCAGCTGTGGCTTTTTCCACAGCAGAACACGCCCGGGGTGACTTCTGGAAAAGTCCGCTGGGATTTTCCTGCGCACATACATGGATTCATTTTCCTTTAAAAAGCATGAAAACCCCCACATGGCTTTTAAAAGTGAGCATTTGATAACAGAAATACAATTTGACACTGGGATTGGTTTAAAACATGATTTCATTGCCATTGCTGAGAACAGAGGGAATTTTTGAAAAGCCTCTTCTGAGCTAAAATTCAAATTCGCCATCGAGGAGCGAAGGGAAGCAGAATCCCTGTTCTGGGTGGATCAAACCAGGGCTGGAAGCGCCGCCTTGGCAAAGCCCTCTGGGGGTATTTGCATGGATTGGCTGTGGATAAACACCTGGTCTGGGCCAGATCAAAGCTGGGCTCCCTCCTTACCCCTCCAGCATCAGCCACTCCAACATCTGAGGAAGAGCACGGGGAGGAAGGCAGGGATGGATCTAACGGGAGGAGGGGATGGCGCCAGTGGAGCAGAGCATCCTTTGGGGGAAGGAAAATGATCCAGAATGATCCACAAGTCGTCCCTTATGATTGGGAATTGGGCCCAAACTCATTGAATATTCCCGTTAACAGAATTCTCCCCATCCAGAGAATTTCTCGTGGGGCTGACACTGGTGAGGCAGTGCTGGAGACATTGCTGGGATTCACTCTGGGAATGGGAAACCTTGGGGCAGAGCGAGTGAAATGGGGTTAAATCAATGGCTGAAAGAGCAGAGTTCACCCGAAGAGCATCCCAAATTCCTTGTCCAGGCTGAGGACCATCACCAGGTCCTGACAGGGCGGAGGGAAGTAGTGGGAGGGGTTTGGAGGGTCTGGAGTGATGCAGCCATGAGAAAGGGATGTGAGAAGCAAGAGATGGAGAAGGAATTCCTCCCTGGGAGGGTGGGGAGGCCCTGGAATGGATTTCCCAGAGCCCCGTATCCTGTGGCTGCCCCTGGATCCCTGGCAGTGTCCCAGGCCAGGCTGGACACTGGGGCTTGGAGCAGCCTGGGACAGCGGGAGGTGTCCCTGCCCGTGGCAGGGGTGGCACTGGATGGGGTTTGAGGTCCTTTCCCATCCAACCCATTCCATGATTCTGATTCTGCACACCAGGGACGTGCTGGGTGTGAAATCTTTCCTTCGTGCATTCAGGTGATCTGAGCGTCCAAGGGGAACAGGAGCAGATGAAAGAAGGGAAAAGCAGGGGGAGAGAGGAAGGACAGCCCTGGCCCAGCGATGAGGCGGGTATGAGTTTGGGCTGTAACCCAGGTTTGTCGTTTCACAGGAGAGAGAAATTCCAGGTGCTCCCCAGTGGGGCCGGCAGGGGCTCACGGCCACTCTCCCAGTCCCTTCTTCCCACGAAAGCCCCTGTGGGAGCAACCCTGCGTCCTGTGGCGGGTGGGAAGTGGCACTTTGGCCCCTTTCACGGCAGAACCTGTCGTGTGTGACGCTCATGGCTCAGATGAGCGCTCCTGCTCCTGCTCCTGCTCCTGCTCCTGCTCCTGCTCCTGCTCCTGCTCCTGTGTGTGAGCCAAGAGCCGAGCAGGGACTGAGACGGGAGCAGAGTGCAGCAGCAATGAGGCATCGGGTGGCAACCTCCACACCCAGGGTAATGAACACTCTTCAGGCTCCTCGGAGCTCTCCGGGAGGGAAGAGCCTCAGCCAAGCTCCGTGTCCTGCGAGGGGGACGTGGAAGAGGGCGTCCTGGGGAGATCCCTTGCTCCCGAGGGGTTGGGATTTACTGGCTCTCCCCCAGATCAGAAACCCCCGGGCACGGGGAGAGCTGGGGACAGGAGGTGGGTGGGACCAGCACAGCATCTCCCCGGGAGAGGAGTCAGCTCCAGTGCCCCAGGAGAAACGAGGGGAGAGAGGAGAGAGGTGAGATGCTCCTCTGGACGAGCACCGAAACCACGCCAGAGGTTTCCAGCCCCTCTCTCGGCCCAGGGGGAGGTTTGGCTACGCCTTCTCAGACATCCCCCTGGGAAGGGTCTGGGGGGAGTGGAGCTCCACGGACTGGCGCCGCCGGACCTCACGCTCGGCCCAGTCCTGCTCGGGCTCGCAGCCCTTGAGGATGGCCAGGCGCTCCGAGAGGGTTTTGGCCTGCGGGAACAGGACGTAGTTGTAGAGGATGGAAGCTGCGGCAGCCCCGATCAGGGGGCCCACCCAGAACACCTGGAGAGGAGAGAAGAGCAGGGTGAGCAAACCCAGCCTGGCTTTGGAGGGTGGGGAGGAACTGGGATCTCTGAGGGGCATTCCAGGGACTTGGGTTTCCTTCCTGGGAACAAAACATGAAGCCAGCTCTGCTTCGGCCATCGCTGGGATCTGAACTCCCCTCCAGTGCCTGGATATTCCTGACCATCCTCTTTCACCATTCCCCCTCTGCTCAGGCTCTGCATTAATGACAGGCCCATTGTGAATGTGCTGAGTGATGTGGCATCATCTGGAGGAGCATTTTCCTACGCACTCATGGATTGCTGTGGGAGGAGGAGAAGGAGGAGGAGGGAGAGGAGGAGGCACTGGCCTGATCCAGACACCTTGGAACACATCGGGAACCACCTCAGCTCTGCCTCCAGCCGACCTCTTTGCAGATGGAAACAATAAAATCATGGAATCTCCTGAGCCAGAAAGGACCCTCAAGGATCCTCAAACTCCAGCTTCTGGCCCTGCTCAGGACAACCCTGAGAACCGTGGCAGACCAATCCCACCCTGTGCCTGAGAGCGTTGCCGAAATGCTCCTGGAGCTCTGGCAGGCTCAGAGCCAAGGCCATTCCCTGGGGAGCCAGGGAGTGTTCCCAAAGGTGTACCTAGATCCAGGAACCAGGAAGGTTCCCCACGAGTGGCAACAGCTCCACGCTCCATTGGTTTTGTTCCCTGCGCTAAGACATGTCGACAGACCTCACACCCCGGTCCTGTTGCAACGCTCCCGGTTTGGAGTTTGGAAAAGCCAATTAAGCACCCAGCAGCCCCACCTCCTGCTCCTAATCTCTCCATCTTTCCTCCAGCTGGGAGCTGGCATGGACCTGCCAGGAATTTGTCTGGCTTGGTGACAATCTTCGAGGAATATTGGCAGTTTGGGGGCCTCACCCAACCCGAGCCCCGGAGCCGAGTTCTCACCCAGTGGTCGCTGAAGTCTCCGACGACGACGGCGGGGGCGAAGGACCTGGCGGGGTTCATGGAGCAGCCGGTGTAACGGATCTGCCGGGAACACCGTGGCTGGTATCAGCACTCAGCCCTTTTACCCCATTTTCAGAACTGTTGGGGTGCCACTAGGGTGATTCATCCCCTGAGCTGCTGCTTCACCCTCCACAATTCCTGTTCCAGGAAAAAGGATTCCAGGAGCCGCCGCCACCTGAGTCAACACCGTGAGGTGTCTGAGCTGCTGTGTCTCCAGCGTGGTGCTGCTGTGCTGCACCCCAAGGGCTGCAGGGCTGAGCTCCCAGTCCTGCAGAAAATTCCCTCTCCTGCCTCTGAGGACAAGAGAGGAACGGTCCCATGGGCACAGGGGCTCGTGGGGCGTGGGAGATGGAAGGTTTGGAGTGACAAACAGCGTTTCCCTGGGTGCACTGGGCTGTGGGGGCTGCTCTGGACCGTCACCCAGGTGGGGTTTCCCTGAGTGTCCATCCCAAACTCTTCCCAGGCTCAGCAGGCATCCAGCTGCCACCACGTTCGCTCCAGGAGAGATCCCACAGACCCCTAGAACTCCCTATGGGACTCAAGGGGAGGCAGGGTCCAGAAAATCAAGTCTTTTTGAGCCAAATAAAAGCTGAGCTCGGGCCACAGCTCTCCCACGGCTTCGGTGGGACTTTTCCTTCTCTCTACTAGAAAACCACACCCGTCAAGCCCGGAGATGCAGCCAAAGCAACTTAAGGCATAAACAAAAAAAGAACGCCAAAAGTGCCGAGTTTTGGCCCATCCACTCACCCCGAGGAGGTGCCCCACAGCCACGGAGAGGCCAATGGAGAGGGCAGGGGAGCCCAGGTTGTCCTCACGCCGCTCGTCTGTGGAAGCAAAGACGCACAAGACCAGCTGGAAGGTAAGGAACAGCTCCACCGTCACCGCCTGCCCTGTCGTGGTCTCATTGTGCAGCTGGAACGGGAGGAAAAACACGTTCCAGGGTGAGTGGATGGGAAATATGGAGGATGAATCCAAAATCCCCTTTGGGGAAGCCAAAGGCAACAGGGGAGACTTTTGGCACCAGTAAGAAAAAATTTTGCAGGAAGAAGAAGTGGCCCAATGGGAAACGCTTGATTGACCTCTCAGGAAATTTTATTGGCTTTTTTTTTTTGGTATTTTCCCATTTTTTTTTTCTTTTCCTCATACTCAAAATGCCTTTTGGAAAAGTTTACAAGCTGCATTTTGAAGACACCAAAAAGAAATATTTTGGCATGAAGGAAGAAAAAAAAAATTCCTTTCCACTCTTTCTTTGACTCAGAGAATTTGTCAGGTCTGATCTGGAGCTGTTTCTGGCTGCACCCCCTCTCCTCCAACTCACAGTCCCTTCTTTCCCTGTGTCCCCCCAAATCTAATCCCATCGCTCGGCGATCCCAGGAAGGTCCTGGCTGCCCTCCTGCCCAAGCTCCAGAGTCAGATCCTCCTCGTTCTCCTCCCCAATACTCCCCTCCCTTTTTTATAGAGATAATCTTTGCAGGCAGCCACACGATGAACAGCCCACAGGGAAAAAAAAAAAACCCTTCCCACTCTGAGGCGGTTTAAGCTGCAAACCAACAAAGCTGGAGCAGTCTGAGTCTCCCTTAAACCTCCCGCTTTTATTACCCTTGGTCATTACCAGCCTAAATCCTCTTGTTCAGATTAAACCACAATCCCTCTTTTTAACCCTCTTAATCCCCCCGGCGGTGCAGCCGAGTCCTGGCAGTGCCCCCCTGCTGCGGAAAAGGCGATTTCCATGTGCAGCTTCCCAGCCCAGCTCCCTGCTCCTGCCCGGCTCCCTCGGCGCTGGGCGATGCTGCAGCTGCCTGTGCGCACCTGGGGCGGTGGGGACAGTCAATCCCTGGCTCCCAATTCCTTCTCCCCTCCTGTTGTTACACGCAGCAGTGGGGAAGGGGGTGTTGGAGGCCAGGATACCATTGGAGAATCCCCCCACGTCTTCCTAAGCTTCCCTGGCTTTATTTTTTTCCCTGTCTGAAAGCAGCCTGAGATCCTTGTGAAGCTTTAGGGGATCGTTGGGTTTCGGGATGAACCAGCTGGATCTGGTGTGACCATCCCGGGACAGTGGGAAGCAACAAGCTGAATCTAATGAAAATCTGGGATTTAGACCCAAATCTCTCCTCTGCCCACCACTTCAGCAACCTGGAAATTGTGGCTTTGCCAAAGCAGAGCCAGGAAAAGGCTGCCTGTACCCACACCAGAGGGGAAATTGGGATAAGCCTGGGACGAGAGGAATGCAGAGGTGGTGTTTTGGATATGTCCTTCCTTAAACGCCTGGGACCCCCAGAATCCAAGTCCCCCCCGGTACAGCCCCAGGGAAAAATGAGATGGTTGTGACTCCAAGGGAGCTGTCTGTGGCCAGCTGGATCCTCCCTCTGGCTTTAGCCCTAAAAACAGGGGACATTTTTGGCACCCATATGAAAAGAGGAAAAACTTCCCGGGTGGATGAAGTGGCTCAGTGGGAAATGCTTGACTGACCTCAGGAAATTTTAGCCCTAAAACCAGAGGAGGAAGATGAGTCCTGCCTTCGTCTCTGCCCCTGGCAGCACCCTTGGAGCAGCAGGTGCTGGGCTGTGGCGTTCAGAGACCTCCTTGCCAACCCCGGAGGGTCTCTGCTGGCCACAAGCCCCTTCCTCCCACCCCTCAGCCTTCCCGACGACCCTGCCCAGTCTCCCTGCGCCCTCCCAAGCCCAGCGTGTGCCGAAGCCTCACCTTGTTGAGGGCCAGGCCCTCCCGGCAGTCGGCCGGGGTGATCTCGTGCAGGATGGCAGCGCCCACCACCCCTCCCAGCAGCTGGGCCGCCACGTAGAAGACGGCGCGGAGCAGGGAGAGCTGCGAGCCCAGCAGGCAGCCCAGGGTCACGGCGGGGTTGATGTGGGCGCCGCTCACATGGCCCAGGGCCTGCACCAGGGTGCCGATGGCCAGCCCGAAGGCCAGCGCGACCTGCAGGGCGCTCGGGGCCGGCGCCGAGGGCCAGTTCAGGGCAGAGCCGAGGCCCAAGAGCACGAAGACCAGAGTGGCCAGGAATTCCGCAAAGACGGCCCGGGCGAAGGCGATGGAGCGCAGCTCCCACATCGTGGAGGCTCCCGGGAATGATCCCGCCCGGAGCGCCCTCGGTGCCCACCTCCTGCTGTGTCCCTGGGCATGAGCTGGGACAACGTTTATATATCTGGAGGCGGGGGCCACAGGATCAGCTGCTGAAGGGGATGGGATCACGGTCCCAGGAAATCTGATGCTTTTTCCTTTCCGTGTTCCAGCTGAGGGAACATCAGATCCTGCCCCTTCTATTAAAGCCGGGGAATGCGGCGCTCGCCACCCTTGGGAGGTCATAGACCAGCCTCCAGCAGTGCTGGGAAGGACTGCTCCCTCTCTCCTGGCCTTCCTGACCCGGGATCTACCCCAGAGCTGCTGTTGCAGCTGGACCCGGGGAGCACGGAAAGGGCAGGAAGCAATGGGGGCTCTGTGGAGCTGGAGCCGAGGTCGGGCTGTGTTGAAAATCAGGCCACGGGCTGTGATTTAACAACCAGGAAAATCCAGAAACATGGAGGGATTCCTGGGGGTGTCCTGTGCAGGGCCAGGAGTTGGATTCAGTGATCCTTGAGGGTCTCTTCCAACAGAGGATAGGTATTCCATGATTCCATGAAAAGTGAGTGCAGGCGAGAATCACAAAAGCGATTCGCTACAGCTCAGCTCCTCAGAGTACCAGAATTTTGCAGCCTGGGCACAGATTTCCTACCCCGGAAACTGGGAACCAATCCCAAAGCAAAGACTGTCAGAAATTCCCATGTGAAAACGTGACCCAGGGCTGGAGCACCATCTGTGCCCTAATTATGGCCATTTTGGCCAACTCAGGTCTTCAGAAACGCCCTTTTAGTTCTTGGTGTCAATCCCAGAGCGAGAATTTCTTCTCTGGGATTTGGTTCTTCCCATCTGCTCCTTGCCCAGGAAGTTTCTTTCCTCTTTTCCCATTTCCCATTCCTGAGGGATGTCTGTAAAACCTTTTCCTCATCTTGTCATTGGGGTTGGTGGCTTTACTGGAAATTGAGGATTTTCCTCTCCACAGCTGACTCTGTGGGATCAGAGCTGGAAGGACCATTTTATCCCAGAGGGATGCGGAGCACCAGGACCAAGTGTCCATTTTGGGGCTCTAACAAAGGCTCTTGCTCTGCAATAAACTCAGTATTTTTCCCTTCCAGAGGAGCTGTGCAGATGCCACGGGACTGATGGCAAATGTTCCGTATTTCTGGAATTATATCATGGAATGATGGGGTATCTCAGGTTGGAAGGGACCCACAGGGACATGTGAAGGTTCTTTCCCCCACGACACGTGAGGAACAGAGCTCCCAGGTGGAGCTCAGGTGGGTGTAGGTCCCTTCCAGTGGAACTGTTCTTCTCATCTTCCCCCTTCTCCCTTCTTCTCTCCCTTCCTTCCTCCTCCTCTTTCCCCTTCCTCTTTTCTTTCTCCTCCCTTCTCTTTTCCCTTCCCCCTTCTTTTCCCCCTTCCTCCTTCCCCTTTTTCCTTCTCTTTCCCCCTCCTCTCCCTCTCCCCTTTCTTCCCTCTGAAAAAAGGTTTGTGGGAATATCGCCCTTAACTTGTTTGGGAAAAACAAGTCCAGCCCATGGCTGAGTCTGAACAAGGTGGGGCAGAGGTCCAATAAAACCTTTTTTTCTCTGAAAATCCTCCCCTTGGACTGTGTCCTGCCCCAGCATCTCTCCAGCCAGAGCTTTTCCATCAGTGGAGTCAGTCCCGTAAAACAGGTTTGGAGGCTAAAGGGATTTGGGTGCTGCTGAGCCTCAGGATTGTGGTCCTGGCCAGGCTCGTGCCCCACATGCCTGGCACAGGGCTCAGCCCTACTCAGGGCAGGAGTTACTCAGGGCTGCAATTACTGCAGGGAGGATGGAGAGCAAATCAGGGTAATTACTGGAGCTCATACCCTGTCTGATTAGTGGTTACTCGTGGGGAGCGTGGGGATGTCTCAGTGCTCAGGACTAATTAAAAGGAAGGAGAAGCCAGCAGGATTAGTTCTGAGCCACTTAGAAGTCCAACCTCATGGTTCTGACTTTTGTCTGGAGATGCAAAACTCATTGCAGCTTGTTTGCACTGAGCTTGGAGATGATGGTGCCGAAATTGGAGACGTTTGTTTTTGATTCGAGCTTGGTCTGTGCAGTGGCTGGGGGGTTCCTGTGGCGCTGGACAGTGGGGAAAGGGTCAGAGCTGCATTTTGAGACCAGCCCTCGTGGTGTTCATGGCATTCGCTGGGAGATGGTGTTTTCCAGCCAGAACGGCCCATCCCAGCACTGTAACTCCACTGGTTTTACAGAGGAACCCATCCACAGCAAAACCCAGACCCTGCTGACTCCGGGCACTGAGTCAGTGCCAGAGCCAAGGTTTCGTGGCAGTGCCGCATCTGGGAAAAATGGGGGACCCCGCAAGCTGAAGGGTTGGGAATGGGCTGCTGAATCTGTGCTTCGGTCTAGGAGGGCGTCCTGGAGCTGCTCGAGGTGATGGAAACGTGGCTTTCCACCTTACCCCAGGCGTGCTGCTGCTTTGGGAGCAGCCAGGAGCATTCCAGCCCTGCAGGGAATCCAAGGAGTTTGGGAGAGCGCATTATTTTACCTGTTAACCCCAGCCCCTGGAGTGTGACGGTGTTATCAGCCCTCCCTGGGACCAAGTGCAAACTTAACGACCCTGAGGAGCGGGTTGGCATCTGCAGAAAGCTGGAACCCATGCGAGTGCCCTACGCTGGAGCCCCGTGCCGGTGCCTCATGTCTGGAACCCCACGTTTGGAGCACCTTGCTGGTGCCTCGTGTTTGAGCCCCGTGCTGTGCCTCCTCTTCGCGTCCCGTGTTTGGAACCCCACTTCGCTGCCCTGTGCTTGGAACCCCGTGTTTGGAACCCGGAATTCGTGCCCCCTGCTTGGAACCTCGTGCTGGTGCTCATGTGGGCCCCTCGGGCTTGAGCCCCGTGTTGGAGCCCATGCGCATTCCCCGTGTTCCTGACCCGTGCTGGAGCCCCTCAACGGTGCCCCGAGGGGATTCCCTGAGCTGGTGCCTGAGGTTGGCGCCCGTGTTGGTGCTTCCTGTTGGAATGCTGCGTTTGGAGGGCCAGGCTGGTGTTTGGAGCCCTGTGTCAGCGTCTGTGTTGGGAACTCCATCTTTGTAAGGGAGTTTGAACCCCGAGTTTGGACCCCGAGTTTGAACCCAGTGTTTGAACCCCGTGTTTGAACCCCAAGTTTGAACCCCGAGTTTGAACCCCAAGTTTGAACCCAGTGTTTGAACCCCGAGTTTGAACCCCGAGTTTGAACCCCGAGTTTGAACCCCAAGTTTGAGTCCCGAGTTTGAACCCCAAGTTTGAACCCAGTGTTTGAACCCCGAGTTTGAACCCAGTGTTTGAACCCAGTGTTTGAACCCCGAGTTTGAACCCC
>WAAG01033156.1:2247-18856 GCA_013390105.1 Tichodroma muraria
ATTTGATTTTTGATTTTTTTGATCTGTGTGGTCAAACAAAATGTTCTGCCAGAATTAAATACAGGTTAGCCTTAATCAAATGAGTGTGAATAGCTGGCTATTAACAAAGAATTTGTGACATCAATTAATCTTGGCCTACGGCAATTTATTTTTGGATGTTGCGAATGATATTTCATCTGTTTTTTTGAAAAGCAGCTGTTCTTGGAGTAAGAACTAAACATTCCAAGGACCTACCATACATTAAAAAGAAACATGTCGAATCTTTGCAGAAACAAGTTGCATAGGAAATACCTTCAAAACAGTTTTGTATTGGACTGAGCAAGAGATTCCAGTTGAGATACTCGTGGAGAATCAAAAGTGGCAGACATGCATTATTTTGTTCTTAACTTTATTTAAGGTGCCAATATGTCTCTATCCAATTTTCCCCAAGAAGGCTTTCTTGAAGACCTTGGTATGATCTTCCCTTCTCAAGCACTCTGCCATTTTTTAATGGGAGAAGGTATTAACTTCAGGAAAAAGTAAAATAAAAACCACTCCCAACTTGAAAACAGTGCTCTTCCTGTGGTGCTTCAAGTCTGTGTATGGATTTCACTTACCACCAATCAAAATGTTCTTTTTCTAAGAGGAGAAAAACTCTTGGAAAGGACTAAAAAGATTCTGGGCATTTGGAGTCTCTCCCTGCTGCCAGCTTTTCAGCTAAATACAGTTGCAGACTCTCCACTGTGAATATGGGGATAAAAAGCAGATGTCTTTCAAATCCCCTGAAGTTTCTGTAATTGTCATTTAAAAGAAACCACCTTTGACTTCTGCAGCAGGCAAGCCTGAACTGAAACCACAGGGAGAGAGTAAATATGATCCTCCTGGAGAAACCACAGGGAGAGAGTAAATATGATCCTCCTGGTATCATTTTTGAAGCCTCTTTTCTGTCTGTAACTGCTCTTTAAATGTAAATAAACACTGTTCTCTTAATATGTGAGTTTCAACCCCAGAACTCTATTAGGGATTGCACAAATATTACCTCAGTGTATATTCAGACATTATTAAAACAAATTACTCTATTGCAGTACAGCTAAGGCCCATTCATTCATTCATTCATGATGGTGGTGGACTGTGGAATGTCCCTGAGGTATGCCAGGAACAACCATGCTGTTGTAAGCTTACACAATCAGTTATTTAAAATTGATTTATTTTGTTAATATCGTATAATGATTCCCAGGAGGAGATGAAAACAAACAGATCAGAGCTGATTATGCCTCCAGGTTATAGCTTGAGACAAGGCAGTAACTCGTGGGTCTAGAACTCACAGCTACAGAAAGACACTGCTTTGTGCTCTGTGTGTTTTTTTCTCCCTGCAACCCTTTGAACCTCACAGTATTCATGTGCTTCAGGTCTTAAACCACCACAGACCTGCATTGTACAGCTTGGCCCAAGGTCTCCAGATTGCCAGGACTGTACCTGGCAGAAGTCTAAAGGGGCCCGTCTTGTACACACAGCTATGGGTAGTTTTAAACCATCCTTTACAGCTTCCATGTTCTTGGGTTCCTCTAGTCTTTGGCCAGCTATTGGCATTGGATAAAACTGGCCAAGGAGAAAAACGTCCGACAGCTGGAGATTCCTGGTGAACAGAGACAAGTTTGTCCCCCCTTTATACTCTGTGTATTGAAAACACCGAAGGTGTGACCTAGAATAAAAAGGTCTGTGTTGGAATTGGCTCAGCCCAGATAAAGAATTTGGAGCTGTGATCTGATTTGACTTCCAAGAGGCATTTTAACATATAGACGTCTCTGTTCTTCTCAAAACCATTGTTCATGGTTCTATCATTTCATGGTTTTCATCATTCATGGACATCATTTCATGTATTGCATGCTCCTGGCTCTCTATTTGTCTCCATTTTCCTGTCTGATGAAGGTTTCTGTTGGCTTTAATTAGCTGTAATTAGTCAGTGGTATGACTACACAGCAGCTTTCTCTTGCCACAGGATAGGGGTCACTCCTAAGCTTGCTGCTGAGCTCATTCCTTAACCACTGCTGCTGTAAGCAGCCCATGAATTACTTCTGCAGGAGCGAAGCAAAAGGACAGAAACATGGTGGGAGCAATGTGCTGTGTCCTGTGTCCACACTCACTCTGAGCTGCTGGGAATGCTCTCAAACCAGAGGCTGTTCAGCCAGCTGGATGAGGCTCGCTAGAGACAGTGGCTGAGAATGCAATTCCTGAGTAGGACTGATACACTGGCTGCTGTCACTGTGGTCAAAGTGCCTTCTGGCTGCAGGCACACGTGAGAACCTGCTGCAGTGCGAGCTGCTTCGCTCGTGTGTAGAGCAGCACCAAGTCGCATTGTCATACATACTCCCCTTCCCAGCAAAGCTGGATAAGGGCTGTCAGATCCTTGCTCTAAATCTAAAATTCATACCTTGGAGCTACTCGACTGCTGAACATTATGTAGCCCTGCAAGACTAAATCCTTGGGATTCTGTTGCCTGGTTCTGCTTGCCTCTGCAATACATTCTTTTAGATAGATTGTGGAGCAGAATCTGCCTGTGGAGCAGAATCTGCCTGGCCTGAGTGGTGATAGATTGTTGAAAGGAAAATCATCCCCCATCTGTAAGAGAATCACAAGATTTCTTTATATTCCTGGATCTCTGAGGCTTTAGTGGATAACAAGACCTTATTTCAATCCTCTGGCAACAATCTAGGGATCTGTCCAATAAAACAGTTATATTAGTTCAAATAAAAGAGGCCAGGACCAAGGATACATTTCTGGTTTCTTAATGCCTAGTTCAACTATCGCTACATTAATGGTGTTCGGCCTTCAGGTCTAGGCCTGATTCCAATCTCTGAGGGCTGAGCTTCCAAGGCAGAGCTGTCCTTATATCTCTTGGGTTGCTGCATCAAGTAGAGCAGACTGACACAGCTGTGACCCTGGAATGTACCTGCACCTTTGGCTGAAGGCACTGAGTAGACACTTTGGAGTGGCACTTCTGAGTGTCTTCTGAGGCTTATTTAGAGAAGGCCTAGGCAGCATCTGCACATTTAAAAGCTGTTGGGAATCTCTGCGTAGTCTGAGGTCTGCCCAGTCCCAGCTAGAGCCTCACAACTTACTTTAACTGTGATCCTCCTTGCATGGGTGGCAGGGCTGTTGCATGCTCCTAATGCAGCTGTGTCACTCTGCTGGACAATGGATTAATTCTTTGGGCCCTGCTTATTTTTCTTTCTTTTTNTCAGTGTTGTTTAATTTGAGAGTTCTTTGAGAGATGAATGAAAGACATGAGGTTAAATAGATTGAAAGTATATATGTGTCATGAAGACTTGTTTTCTTCCACACTGTACCTGTTTTGACTGTTCAGATGGTAAACTACCCATGGTTTTTACTAGAATCTCTAAATATACCAGTAATGCACAAACAACATCAAATAATAGTAGTTTTGTGTACATATATCTATAAATACATACAGTATATATACAGCACAAATGTATTTTGTAAATATCAATTTAAATATCTGGTTTTTATCAAGGCAATCTTTTGGTTAAATTCAAAAGCATGTAAAATTTCCGATAAAAGACAAACTCTAGAAAAATAATAGAGCAGGCATTGGGACAAAAAAGATATGCAAATAATAAAGTTAATATGTAAAGTATGGATCAGATTTCAAAAGCAAATGGAATAAACTTAAGCAAAATAGGTTATATTCCAAATTGGAATCACCTATAATATTATGAGAAATCTGTGTACCTCCTATTGTAAATATTTATACTTTTGAATTTTCTTAGCAAACTGCCAGATATTATTCCCCAAAGAACATTATTTACTTGTTTTAGGTTTTAGCTTATCTGCCTTTCCATTCTCTCAAAAGATCAAATTCTCACATTATTGACACATGGGGGATTTTTAATTCCAGATCAAAGGGGAATACAATTCATACATGTATTACAGCATCGTTTTTTAACACCTAACAGAGCATAGTAACTAAAATTTGACTTCATAGGGCATTAACATTTGAATATGATGCCAGAAAAAGTGCCATAAATCTCCCTGGAACTGAAATTCACTTGTTATCCTCATATGCATAACTTCTGCACAGTCTTCTCTATGCTAAATCGCTGCCAGTACTGCAACACAATTTCAAAGGAAGAATTTCATGCACTCAAAGATCAGGGGACTATTAGTGCAGGAATTATTCCATTTAAATTTGCATATGAATTCTGCTCTGAGTGTACCTGCAATTATTAGGTTTCTGACGACACACAGTCTATTGATCAGTCTTGCTCAAGATGATGGGACAGACCCTGAATTCTATCCTACAAATCTAATTCCAAATTATTGTGTATCTGTAGATAATTTCTGTCCCATCTTTCATGCCTTAAATTTAATCTGCTCTCTACTTTCCCCAGTCCTCAACAGGGATACAGTGAGGCTTGACTGTATCCCTATTATGTGTGCCTTTGACTTAACTGCCTTGATGCCTGCCTGATAAAAGTCATCATAACAACGTTGTTTGTTATTTTTGCTTTGAGCTTTTAAATGGAAAATGCACGCTTGACTCCAATGGCACAAGATCCAGCGTTTGTTTCTACAGGAGGCTGCAAGGGAAATGGAAACTCTCAGTGAAGGGTTTATCTCTTCTCTAGCTCACAGAGTCAGTAATTTAAGGTGAGCTTCCTCTATGCATTTGCGTATCTCACACCCTTTTGGAAAATTTTCTCCTTGATCCAGGAAGGTGTGACTGGGCATTAAAGTATGAAACGTGCTGCCACAATTGCAAATGCTTTCCAATATCACTGATAACATCCTGTTTTGTCCTGTTGGTGTGTCTGTTTAACTTCTAAGTTCTTTAGGTCAAGGACTGTCTATAGCTCCTTGTTTATATGGTAATTACTAAGTCTTTGTCCATCTTGATTAGTCCCTAGACATTACAATAATAAACAAGGTAGTTAAGAATCATGAGTCGCATCAGATTTGAGCCAGAAGCATAAAGGCGAGGCCTCATCATGCCTTGTGCCATTCATTCAGTCTTTTTTCAGCACAAGACATTTCCACCTCCACCTTCCCAGCAATCCTCATCTCTTATTCTTTCTTTATGTGGCTAAAAAACAGGTAAGAGAATAGTCTCAAAAGCTCTTGGAAAAAATTTGTCATCTGAGCCCCTCCGGGTCCAGACAACAACACAAAAACAGAAAAGCAGGGAGAAAAAAGAAAAGAGTGCCTGGTTTGCTAAAAAAGTTTTGATCAAAACAGCTGCAATTTGCAAGGATTAGATCTGGTCCACTGTCCTACAGAGGTAAGAACTGGACAGTGGCTCTTTATGATTTCACAGCCCTCTGTAGGCTGCCAAATTAAGTATGTTTTGGATGAAGGTCTGAAAAAAGACCCGGCATCAAAAAAAGTTTTGGTGTCTACTTCCAGACCTAATAGTTTTCTTTTAATCTTTGGCCAGGGCATGGGAAATGCAATCCTCCTTCATTAAAAGTATTTAAGTGATCATCTGTTGGACTGTATGTGACTTGAAGTTTGCCCCTTTTATGGGATGAATAAGCTGCATGGAATCTGGTTCTAAGCTGAAAAATCACCATGGAAATTTTTACGAACTTTCTCTTCTCTTTACCCCCTCAAAAGTAACTTTTTCATTTCTAGAATTACTTTTCCTTCTTCTGATGGTGTGTAATGAGTAAACTAAGGAGAGTATATACCTACCTGAAATAATACCTAAAATTCTTGAAGGTTGTCCTACTGTATTTTAGTTCCCTAATCCCTCTTTCACTGTCATGTGGCCATCTAAGTGATTCTCTGTGTCCTGTTGTATGCTTACAGATAGAAAAAGGAAAAAATAATTGTTTACTTTCATCTGGTGCAACAGAACCTGAAATAGTAAGTGAAAGCAGATGAGGAACAACCAAAGTCTCAGTACTGTACACCGGTTTTGCAGGGTTTTTTCCTAGTTCTTCGGAAATCCACACTCCCACCCCCGCATACACGTGGCAGTGTTTGTAGGTTTTGAGCCTTGGGAGCGTTAGCAGCTGAGTCTTGTGTGACCTTTCCACTCCAGGGTGGGAGCTCCTCAGCTTGTGCACCTAAACCACTGCTGGGCACCAGTCAGTGTGAAGTGAGGAGACCACAGGAAAACAAACAAGCAAACAAACACCAGTGTCCTGTGGAAAGCATTGCCTAACAAACAGACAGAAGACAAAAGACAGTGATTTATTTCTTGCTAAGTGACATCTTAAATCAAATACCAAAATACATTAAATCTCTCTCCCTTAAAGGCTCAATGTTGCTCTCTCTAAGGATATTACACACACTTCTATGACATGGTGCAAATGTTAGGGACTGAAGGACAGCTTGCCTATCTAAACTTGATTTGCCAGTTTCAGTTTGATGATACAATTTTCACTTGCTATTCTGTGACTCAAATAAATTTGCAGTTTTCTCAGCTTTCTGTGTTCAGGTTCAAAGGTGGCTGCCCTTTGATGATAAAAGTAAAACTTAGTAAAATATCTGTCATAAGTAGAAGACAATGCACTTCACAAAATAGATCTGCATCATTACCCTTTTACCTGAGGGAAAAGCAAGGCTTTTAGAGGTGAAGAAATTGGCTTTTGATTATTTAATTATTACATATAAAGTATTATGTAGAAAGCATTGCATATAAAGCTTTTTTTTTTAAAAAAAAAGTAAGATTAGAGCATGTTAATTATTATTTTTATATTTATTTACTCTTGCAGTAGATCTGTCCTGACTTTTGAGTAGGCAAAATGTGGTTCTTGGTCATTGTGTGCAAATCTCTGAATCCTTCTTTCCCTTTATATTCTTGTCTATTGGAAATATGGATCATATTTTGATTTTAATTTTAAAATACTGATGATAATTCAAAGCAGATTAATAAAGTTACATTTAGAAGTAATGGTGAAGTGCTGCAAGATCTTTGGCTAGGAAGAATTTAATGACAGGCAAGGCAGTATTATTTGTCTGCTACAATATTCTGGACTGCTCTTGAAATACTGGTACCAAACCCAGAGAGCCATGATTGTCTACTTACATGAGCCTTACTGGATTAACAAGGTAAAGGAAATTATGTTTTTTTAAAGAATCACTTTTTCATCACCTCCCATGCTGCTCTGCTGTGGCAGTGGCAGTTCCTACATTTACAGCAGCGTCTTGGTTTGCATATTCTTTAAATCAGATTTTACCTTGATATAAAAATTTTAACGTGCTGAGTTGCATTCCTCAAATAGAGGTTCTGGAGCTGGAAAGAAGCAGCTGCACTACACCTAGCCAGTAGTAAACCCTTCTAAAAAGCATGGTACTACAGTCATTCATCTATAAACCATCTCCATATAACCTTCCCTAAGTTTCTCCTGCAGATCTATGCCGGTCCCACCTTTTAACAGGACTAGCTAGCCCAGATGTCCCTGTTCTTTGCTGGGACCTCACACCCACCCACTTCCCTTTCCTGAAACAGCATGCCAAGGAGCATGATGGATTACACAAGCCCAGACATGCTTTCTGTTTGGAAAAACAGCTTTCCACATTATATAGCCCAGTGTGCGTGTCGTCAGACATCCGCAGTGTGCCAGTAAGGGGATGATACAGGAGCCTCTTGTTGGCAGCATTCAATGTTTTTATCAGCATTTCAGTATTGAGAGGTCTGAGTGCTGAGAGGGGAAGTTCAACTGAGGATATGAAGTGCTCACTCACTAGAAATGTGAAGGGAGTTAAGGTGTGTCGCTGTGACGGGGTGCAAACTTTTAATAGTATTTGATCCCTGGTTCTCACTGTGAGAGAGCCATAGGGGTGCAGGGGAAGAGCCACAGACTTGTGAAGTACATGTTTCATGAGGGGTGTGTATGTCTCCCCCTGATCAGAAATTCTTGGCCACTTTCACAGGATTGCCCTAAGACAGAAAGGCCCCTCATAGCAGATGGGTAATACATAGTGCATATATTTAATCAACTCTCCTTGTTTCCGTGGTTCTTCCCAGCTTAGCCCCTCATGGTAGCTGAAAGTGACCACTGCGTGCTTTTTCCATTGAGTTTTCCATTGGATCTTGATCACAGTTACTTGTTGGGCTGGTAGGCAGTGATCTCTCACCCATTTATTTTTCCTCTGCCCAAAAGGAAAGATGGAGATTAAGCTTGATAACAATTTTCATGTGATGTCAATGGGTGTCCTAAAAGACCCCACCTTGTCAAGAAGTGTGTAACTCTGGTTTACAGGTGAGGGACGTACAAGAGAGAGGAGTAGGAAATTTGGACAAAGCTAACTCCAGAAGTTTATTTTTTCCAGAAGATTAGGACCTGTTTTCTGAGTAGACTAACCACTGGATCAGACAGTCTGCTCTGCAGTTACTCATACTGAGGTCAGGGATCTGTGGAACTGAGGGGATGAGCTTCACTGAAGGCATGGAAGGTCTCCTAAGGTTTCTACTGCAAATCTGTGGATCTGGACCTACCAGCAAGAGGATCAACTAGCCGAGACATGCTGGTCATTTGCTGGCTCCCTGCTGGGACCTCACCCACACCTCCTTTGTGCCTTGAAACAGTAGCCAAGGAGGTATGGAGGCAGTGGGGTCCGCAGGGAGGAACCAGCTGCTCTGTGGACCCCAGGCAGTAGACAGGTTTTGATGCTTAAAGAGGAGGAGAATAAACCTTTCCACTGTGAAGCTGGAGCACCAAAAAAGGAAGGGAACTCCTGTTCCTCTCTTCAGTCCTTTGAATTCTCATTAATCACTCCCTCCTTTGACTTTTACAATGCCAGCCCTGGAGATCCCACTGATTTTTCCCTACTCTCTTCTCTGTACCCTCAGAACCTACTTACTGCTGAGCATTTGAGTGTTGTGTATATCATGGAGAAACCTCCAATGGTTTCTGAGCTAGTTTCTTGGTGTACAGTATGTTATTTTTGTTGTTTTTCCTCTGAACTGCCTTATTTCTCAATGTTCTTATGCACAAGAAAATGACCTTTTTTCTTTTTTTGTGAGAACATTCTGCCACAAATGAAGCTCTATGTAGTAAAATGTAGGAAATGTAGGAAAATTAGTCACTATCCCAAATCTAATAAGAAATTATGCAGAGAACTAATGCTTCTCTGTGGCAGTGTTTCATAGGGTGAGGTAAAACTGTCATCTAGTGGTCATAATCTGTTCCTGAATTACTGTTTTCATTTGGCTATAGCCAGAATATTTCTTATACCCAGGATGAAATATACTGAAGTATGTCTGAAAATACTAAGCTAAGAAAAAAATATGTGTCTTAAATGCTTTGAGGTAAAGTGAAAAACCTTAGAACCTTTCATAAGGAATAAACAAATTTATAACTTTGTGCAGCAAAGCTGTGAAGTCCCTTTTTCCTCTCTCTCCCACAATTTACCACAGTGGCATATCACTTTCTGCCCTACTGAACAGCTGTGGGAGGCTAGAGATCAAGATAAGTGAAGCTAAAATAACATCTCAGTAGCTATCCGGCTACTGTCATTTTACAAGTCAGCCTCAAGTACTCTGCTACAAGCATGTTGATGCTATCAGAATAGAGCTGTCTGTGTGCACCTCCTCACTTTGGGACTCTTTGTGTGCCAGTGTTTTGCAGCTGCTAACTGGTAAAGGTAATGCTAACACCTACATAATGACTGCTGGAGTTCAGGGAATAAATGCGAAGAACAGCAGGACTGGTACAAGGTGTAATAAGAATATGCTCTTACAAAAAATGAAAATCGGCAGAGCAAAATGCAGTGTTGTGAGTTTGATGACTCAGGCTGGAATATTGCTACATACCATTAGCACTTGCAATGTAGTACCTGTGATACTGTGGACAGAAGCAGGTGTGATTCTCAGGTTTTTTTTCTGGAGAAATTCTTGTGTACTAATGAGTGAGGAAGCTTTTATACAAGCAGTATCTCCTGGAGTGAATTGGCTGGTATAAATCAAAATACTTAGCTAACAAGCTTCCTGTCCAGTTTGGTTTCCAGATTTGGTTTATAATTTGTATTTTCAAAAGGTGGTGGATCCCTACTTTTGGATTAGGATCCCTTTATTCAAGGTGTTATGCAAACTCAGAACTTCAAGATATCATCTGCCTTGTAATGCTTAATGTTTTAAGTACATATTGAAGGGCAATGCTGACAGAGGCAGATGATGGGGACCACAAGGAAATTACAAGACAGTTTTTATGTAGCTAGAAATAATTCCAGTATGCTCACACCCTTAAGAATGTAATTTATATTGAGCAGGTGTCATTGCAGAGGTTTAGCAAAGAAATTGAATAAAAATGATGAGGTGCCTTTCTTGATGTTTATGCAGTTTCCTGACTGAGGACAGTGCTATCTGAGGTAAATGACAAAAAGCATGAGGTGAATTATTTTTAAACTTAACACATGGTCAAAAATAGCTGTCATCTCTATTCTGTCAGAAAGAAAAGATTTCTCAATGGTGAATGCAAGGGAGAAAAGGTTAGGCTGTGGAAGCCTTTCTTACATATTCATTATAAAATATATTTAGTAGTGAAAATCTTCACTTAGTATTTTCTGTGAACAGGTTTTGATCTGACTGCATGACTTCTGTGCAAATGTATGTTTTTATCTTTCTTTCTAGTTATGACTAAATGCACTGTACAGTTTTCTTTCCTTACCAATTAAATATGAATCAGTTTTTATTCTGCTAGAGATTTTAGATTTTTTAAATTTTATTTTAATAAACTGTGAGTTTTGAAAAAAGTTCTTTAGAATTCCCTTGCGAATACACTCATTCTTCAGATTTGTATAAGTACACTTGTTCTTTAGGTTTGTATGAAGAAACTCCTGCTACATCTAGAGGGAGAATGCTCATGTGAAAGTCACCCAGCTCTAACAGGAAAACTTAAATTTCTGTAGCCAATAGGATAAACATAGAAGATACTCAGGTTATTTTAATTCGTGGCTAAAAGTAAGCTGAGCAGTACTTCAGCAGTCACACACTGAACCAAAGAGTTATGATGGACGGCGGGGTTACAAACTAGGCTGTAAGTAGTGAACCATCAAATATGAGTAGGTGAGACTGGCAGGAGAATGTAGTTGTAAATCCTGCAAGCTGTTGGGATGCAGAGACTGGGTAATGTCTGAAACACCACTTTTACTGGACTGTTATTAGGAAAACTGTTTGAAGCAGGTAAGTGAGGATATAATGACCTTTCTGCTGATATTTGCAATGTAACCAAACCTCACGTGCTGTTGTCACAGCAATGAAGGGCTTGACCTTGTTCCCATGAAACAGCTTCCACTTAGAGCCACCCAGAAATTGATGCATGTACAGAAGCTATGTTCAGCCTCAGGATTTGTGGTGCATCTGTTTTTTAGTGCTCCATTGCCATCCTAAAGGGTAGGTGAGCAGCTGCTCTGTGGATGCACAGCAGCAGAGAATCTGCTGAGGTGCTGTGCGTGTGAGCTTGGTGCCCAGGACTCTCTATAGTCATAAGATAACTGTGATCATTAACTGCTTGTTTAGGGCAGGAATGGCAGTTATAAACTGCCAGGAGACTGAAACATGCCTGTGAAGATAAAATATAGCAGTGAAAATGCAAGATGCAAATTTACCAAAACTAAATGTTGCGGCCCGAGATGCAGCATTGGTAAATGTGGTTAAAGCCAAAACCTTTCTGTACGGGATGAGCTGAAAAGCTGCTGATTTATTCCTGTGAGTTTGCAACATGCTGGGGAGTTTAGAGGGCAGGCTGGCCTGACTGCTAAGGAACAGCCAACACAGCACTTTTACGTGGAGGATATCAGCACCACAACAGCAGCATGGTGCAGAGAGGAGCAGACAGCACCCTGAGGGAGAAGGGGGACTGCAGGAAGGGACTCTGCTTTAGAATTCTGTGCTGCTGAGGACCAAGAGCATACCTGTGCATGTGTGCATACATAAGACTCTAAAGTCAATACAATTCATCACAGTCACAAACTAACTTTTTTTTTTTTTCTGCCCATAGCAGCTCTGAATGTGGAACAAAGTAAAGGACAAAGAAAATAATCAACCAGTTAGCAACTCAACCATGTCGAGATCTGGAACTTATGTGATTTAGTCCAGTGTGACAGGCCTGTGAAGGATCATAAAACCCTACAGCTAGACAGTAGGTTAGCAGTGATACACTTCTTTAAATATAATAGATATTGCTTATAAACTGGCAACAATCTACCTTTAAGAGCTGATGAACACCATTTATGAACACTGAACAACATAAAACACTTTTCAATCCACAGAAAAAAATCTTAAGGAGCGACTGCCCTCTATTTTTGAGGGGGAAAAAAGATCACTGGTTAGTATAACACCTATTTCAAGTGAGGAATTTCAGAGGACAATGCCTATGTTGACTGTTTCTCTTCCTTGGTCAGTCACTGGAAACTGAAATTCCTTTATAAGTTGTTTGTAGTTGCTTGATATTCAGCTTTGATCCCTTCCACTCTAAAACGACACGCGGAATTGGAGAAAAGCAATACTTGCCTGCAGAAAGCACCTGGACAAGAGCGGCTGCTTCATAGCTGCTAGAGTGAGAGTAAGTTTACATGAGAAATACATTTAGGAACTGCAATCAGTTTAGAAGTCAGTTTTCCAAGTACTGTGTCATAGCCCTTGGGAGCTTAGCTCAAAAGAGAGCTCTAACAGTGTGTGTCAAAATTTCCAGATCTAAAGGAGAAATCCAGTTCTTCTGATGATGCAATCAGACCAAGTACCCAGTCAGTCTTTTAAAATACTGAAATAAGAGGTAGTCAACAGAGGTTTATAAATGCATTTCTTTACTCTTACTGTAAAGTCAGTTCATATTTTAGCCAGAAAGTTAATCAATCAAAAAAAATTGAGAACTGCTGCTATATAGAGGATAATTTGCTTTACTTATTCCCAAGGG
Organism: Tichodroma muraria; assembly: GCA_013390105.1. NCBI lineage: Eukaryota > Metazoa > Chordata > Aves > Passeriformes > Sittidae > Tichodroma > Tichodroma muraria. The sequence goes on from WAAG01033156.1 coordinate 15,108, forward strand.
ATATTTTGTGAAGGTGAGAATAAGTCACCTCAAAATGAGACACAATAAGATACATAAGCTAATTTACAAATAAAATGTAAACTTGCAAGTACATTGAAGAGAATATCAGTAAAATATATAGACATACAAATGAGAAAAACTTCAGTTGTGGTAGTTAAAATAAATATGACTACAATTAGCAAGCATTTTATCCTTTTTGTACATTATTGCACATTTATAGAAGATATATTTGTACTTGTTTCGTGAAATATTTTATGTTTGATTTTGGTAAAAGTAGCCCATGGGCTTTGAGTAATGTAAGTATTTTACAGTATCTTAATGCTTATACTTTTAAAAAAGAGAGGAATGCCATATCTTCATAGAATCTTACAGGAAATACTCATACCAGTGATCTGAAACACAGAATGAACATATTTAGTGGAAATCACAAAATCATAGAGTGGTTTGGGCTGGAAGGGACCTTGAAGATCAGCAAGGTCCACACTCCCTGGCACTGGCAGGGTCACTTTTCACTTGACAAAGTTGCTCAGAGCTCCATCCAGCCTGTTCTTGAACACTGCCAGGGATGGGGCATCCACAGCTTCTCTGGGCAGCATGCTCCAGTGTCTCACCATCCTCAAAGGAAAGAATTTCCTCCTAATATCTGATCTAAACCTACTCTCTTTCAGTGTGAATCCATTCCCCGCTGCCCTGTCACTGCTGCCTCTTGTAAAAGTCCGTCTCACTCTTTCTTACAGGTTCTCTTCAGGTACTGGAAGGCCACAATTTGGTTACCCCAAAGCTTTCTCTTTTCCAGGCTGAACAATCCCAACGCTCTCAGCCTTTCCTCATAGGAGAGGTGTTCCATCCTCTAATCATCTTGATGGCCTTCTCTGGACTCACTCCAACAGATCAATGTCCTGCTTGTGCTGGGGACCCCAGAGTTGGATGCAGCTCTGCACGTGGGCTCTCACAAGAGCAGAGTAGAAGAGCAGAATCCCCTCCTTCCCCTGCTGGCCATGCTGCTTTGGCTGCAGCCCAGGACACGTTTGGTTTTCTGGGATGCAAGTGCACTTTGCTGGGTCATGGCCACCCTCTCATCCACCCCAAGTCCTTCTCAGCAGGGCTGCTCTCGATCTGTTCCTACCTCAGCCTGTGTTGATACCAGGGGCTGTCCCAACCCAGATGCAGCACCTTGTTAAATCTCATGAGATCCCCATTGGCCCACTTATCAACCTTGTGCAGATTCTTCTGGATGACATCCCACAATGGCATCTCGAAATAGTGGAGATGAACCTAACAAGTGAGTTAGTCGTGATAGTGCAGTTTCCTTCTAAGTGGATGACCTTCTAAATTTATCCCTTATTTCCGTTTTCAGAACGAGGTCTTCCCTACCATTATATCCTGCTATTTGAGGTATTCAGTGATGATCAGTACCCAGGTCATGTGTTACTATCATATGTGTTAGGAAAAAGTGGCTGCTGGTGGAAGAGTGTTTTGCTTTAGCTCAGACAGAACACTCCTCTGGTCTCCCAAATGTGTGAATCATAGTGTCAAGTGCATCAAAGTAACAACTACAAGTGACTGACAAAACTAGGATCTCCAAGGCAAGAACAGTGAAGGCAAGACTGGTCACAACTTCTTTTCCAGGCAAAACTACAGTGTGTGGTCAGTCACATCTTCCCAAGGAATAACTAATTTTCCTAAGGAAGAAAGCAAAACAGAGGGGAAAAAAAGAACTATGGACTCATCAGAAAGCAGAGGTGTTTGAACAGACCTAGTGATTTATGCTGCCCCAGAATATGAAGAAATCCTCTGAGAAGTTTCTTTCTATAGCCAGTCTTTTATAAAGTATCTCTTTCCTTTTCTGGTGTTGTTGAATCATTCATGTTTCTGGACACAGGTCTTGTGGAAGATTCTGCTCCACTGTCAGATCAGACACTGAGTTGTAAATGACATTTTCCTTTTGCACATAAGTAGTATAAGGTTCCACTTCCATTGTGTCATCCTAGCAAAACAAAACCAAAAACTGTGAATAGAAGGATGAGTTTACTTGGCAAGACTCTGCGAATATTTCATCTGGAATGAAGAAAATAACTAGGAAATAGTGCTCTTATATTTACTCCTCTTCAACTAAAGGGAAAAAAAAACACCTCTATTTCTTTTTTTACCACGGAACATGGATTACTGTTTCTGTCAAAGACTTGGAGGGTGAAGCTGAGGTATTGTTTCACTTGCCTCCTTTGTCTTTACTTCCACTCCACTTTTGTTGGCCTGAAAAAAAAATTTTATTAGTGTCTAATTCTCTAGAAAGAGCAAATAATATGCTGGAGTCTTGACCTTGATTCATTCCTCATCAGTCTGCAGTTTCAGTCTACAGACGTGCTAATAAAAATCCCGTGACATGACAGCAAGAACACTGGTACTTAAACCATTATTTTACGCTAATGCAACTGTGCCTGTCAGCTACAGCTGGGAGGGGGGGACAGCAGAACAGCAGGAATACTAGAATTGACTAAATCTCTCCAGAAACTGAAGTGTCTTTTTAAGTTGATGACAGAATTTGAGTCTAGTATATACTGTGGAGGCATAGATACAGTATAATTGTAACACATCTTGTCTGCATAGAGATGCTGTTATTTGGATTTGGCAGCAGAGAACAGAGTTTACAAGTGAATTGCTCAGCTACACAGGAAGCTTCTAGCAACATAGGGAATCCAATAATATCTCCCAGTTTGCAGCTCAGCTCTCCTTCCATTGTCTTACTGTATCTTTGATTGTGGATTGACCATGCAAGATAAAGCGTGGCCTTCAAAACTCACACATTACCATTCTAGACACCAAAAGGGATATTCTTTTTCTCTTGGTGTCTGTTAATCTTGTTGCTTAATCTTCTTGTTCACTAATAGTTTTCTTAATAACCCCCAACCCATGCTATTTTCTCCCTTCCTGATTATTATTTGGAGAGCAGTTGTGGTCAGAGTATCTGAAATGACAAGGGAAATGTGGTGGGACTCACTCCTTGTTAAAACTAAAGGATGAAAGTAGCTGAGTGTTTGCTGTTGGAACACACCTCTAGTGTTTGCTCCAAGTCAGTTATGGTGAAGACAATCTTCATTTTGCCCTGTAAAGAGCTAAGAGTAAATATATCAGACACAGTTGTACCTGCTGAAAGCTGAGAGTGAAAATCTAATGTTTTTCCTTCACTGGCCATGTTTCCAGGGCTGCCAGAATCACCATGATTTGGTAATGATCTAATCTGCATCATTCTCCTTACCTGTTGGGATTGTATAGGAGCAATTTCAGGAGGCTTGGTTTTATGGCATGGTCTGTGAAAAAGAAAACAAGTATTAAAACATGTTTAGCTGTGTAGTAGTTTGGCCGTGATTGGCCAATGTGTATTATTGACATTTGATAAAACCAATGAAAGCGTGGGTACGCCTTTTACGATACACCTTTTTTTAAATGCAAACCCGGGAATCATCTCTCTCTTGGTTTCCGGCAGATGCTCTGGTAAGAGCTCCTGCCGAACATTCTCTGCTCCCCCTCTCCCCACGTGGCCGTCGGGCCTGGGGGGGGAGGGGGAAGCAAGTCAGGCTGACCGGGAAAAAGGAAAAAAAGACCGCAGAGCCAAACTGTGAGCTTCGTTGCTGATATCTGGCTGATGGAATTCAAGTTTTCTTCTCCTGAGCATGGTCGGTGAGAGAATTTTCCTCAGGGCTGTCTTGGAGCCAGGAAAGATCACGCAGATCGGGCGGGGATGGCTTTTC
>WAAG01033159.1:0-20713 GCA_013390105.1 Tichodroma muraria
TTCTCAATTAATATCTTTGCAAAGCAAAGGACAAATCAGAACAGTGGGTTCGATTTCTGCTTTAGAGCCCTCAAAGTCTAGGTTTAGAACCACAGCATCATTAAGGTTGGAAAAGTCTTCTAAGACCATTGAGTCCAGCCATTAACCCAGCACCACTGTGTTCACCACTAAATCATGACCCCAAGTGCCACATTCACATGCCTTTTGAACACTTCCAAGGGTGGTGATTCCACCACGGCCCGAGGCAGACTATTCCAGACTTTTAACAAGTTGCAGTATGTGGTACAATTAAACAGAAGAGTAGATGAAGAGAGGAGGTGATGAAGTAACATTGAATCAAGCATACATAATAAAAATGAAGCTTTGGCTCCTTGTTGTAGCTCTGCTTAATAACTGGGGCTAAAGGATTAAAGACAAACTAGAAAACATTGCAGTAAATTCATGACATGAGGCAAATGATTGAGTCAGTGTTACTGGAAAGTTACATTAATGGAATAATATGTTTCTGATGAACAAAACCAGGTTTCTCCTGTGAGAAAAGCATTTCAGCATCTAAAAGTGTTTATCCACAGCTTTCCCACATTTATGGTTTTGGATGGGGTTCATAGACTTCCTTAATACTGTACAGAACTGTCAATCTGCCTTACCTGAATATACATCCAAAAGCCAGTAACTTTTAACTAACTTTTAACAAACACATCAAGTGGTTATTCTGTTGTTTAGGGTTGTTTTTGGTTTTTTTTTCCAGAAATGCTGTTTACTAATACACAGATGTATAAGCAGTCTCATTTCTAACTGACCAGCCTGACCTGTCAAATTCTTTCACACATACACAATGAACTTTTTTGTGACATCACTTGGCAGTCACTCCAACAAAGGAGAGAACATTTCTCATGTATCTTATTATTCTTAGTAATACAAGAGATCTTAAAATAAAGTGTGACATTGCATAGTTTTTTAAAAATTACTTTGTAAAATTGGTTTGAATCTGCTGATGGACTTGCCTTTAAATGTTATGCAGTTGAAATTTGCTCTCATATTTTTCTTTTATTGGGGAAGGGACTATTTTGCAAAATATGAAATGACATTAATACATCTAATGAATTTGTCTTCCAGAAATCTTTTGTGATAAGTTTCAGGTATTTTAGCACAGGAAATCTGACAGGAAAGGTGCTGGAGAAATGCTGAGAAGCAGGGTTCACATGGAAGGAAAAGGCACAGTAATGCTTACAGTGCTTGTAAATGGGTTCTGAGAGAAACTGCAAAGATGTTGATCACAAAGTGTTTTGGTGATTAATGTAAGGGAGGAATAGCAGACTGCAGTGCAAATGGGAATGCATGAATTTAGGATGACACAGCATGGGAAGACCTTCGTTGATGTGAAGTGACTGAATTTATCTCTACATAAGCAGAGGAAGTAGCAAACTTTTAGGTTCAGCAATGGTGCAACATAGCATCAAAGCTTCAAATGAAATTGGAATATGACTCACATAAAAAGCTATACAGGGAGGAGGAGGGAAACTTTGGATCCCAAATTAAGTACTAGGAATTAGAGGGGAAACTACATTTATGTACCGGAATGGCTTCACATGATTCCAATCTGAAAAATCTTGAAGGAATGATAAATACTGGCTGAGGAGGGGCAGTTACAACTTTGTGATCTGTCTGCAGTAACTAGAAGAGTCTGTAATAGAGTCCAGGTGCATAAACTCAAGCTTTTCACAATCTGAAAATTGGGTAAGTTGAGAAAAAACTTCCACTATTGTGTTCAGTAAATATTAGCACTGGTTCATCATTTCTACTGTGCTGACAAGACAGAACCAATGTACTGCAACAGTCAGAAAAGGAGATGGTAGAGATGGTGAAGAACTTGACAGTGTTGTATCCATATGGTCACTATTACCTTCTGCTGCTGTTTGCTGCAGATTTGTACATGGCAGTATGCAGTGTTTGTACAGTCAGCAAAATACATCATAGTATGGGAACAGTGATAAAAGTAACAGGAAACTGAAAGAAGCAATGAAAAAGAAATTATTTCTGGGGGTGTTTTTTTTATGCGTGGTTTTTAGGGTATTTTGTTTGTTTCATTTTTTACAGTTGAAAAGCAAAATGACCACTTTTCNTAGGCAGTTCAGGTAGCAAAATTTAATAAGACGGAATGTTCCTCTAACTTACCTTTATGGTCTGTTAATGTCTTCTGTGCAGTAGAAGCCCTAATCATCTGTGCACTGATGATACACAGAAGGTGTAACAGAAAGACCAGTGAAGTTGTGCTGGATAATCTGCTTTTACATATACCAATGAAATAGCTTCTCTTTCACCCTACACATACAAAAACCCTCAGGTTTCTTAAGAAAAGAAAGAGGGTGAGGCCCTTGACCACTTTTATCACCTTCCCAATGCTCCATTTTATTTGCCTCTTGGTGTCAAGAATGGTGATCGCCAATTAACTGTGGGAAATGCGGATCTCTCAGAGGAAAATATTAGAGCATCAAATATCTGATGTGCTGAGCAACACCTTCAGGGCCCACGTGATTTGGATCAGCTCCTTCCTCTATTTTTTGCTGGTTTAGGACCTTCTGCAGCATTCTGTACACGATAGTGATGTGTTAGTGCTTTTAGGGAAGCTGAAATGTAAATATGCCATCAGAATACACAGCGAGCAGGCTGCCTGTGTGGCCTGATGGAACTCGGGAGCACCAGAGAGCTGTGCTCCTCCCCTGTCCTCTCTCAGCATTTGGAGGCCATTGGAAGGAGACTTTCCACCAGCACCAAATGACTTCCATTGCCTTTCCCATGCCCTTGCATCGGGTGATGGGTTAAAGCAGGAGTGTCAAGGTGGCCTTGTCATCTCTCCCTACTAAGGCCTGTGTGAACAGTCTGTTGTATGGCATTTATCAAATGGATCAAGATAATAAAAATTACAAGCTCCAAGGAAGACACTCCTTTTTTTTCATTGTACACATCCCAAGCTGTGCATTACTATTCTCATCAATCTTTTGTTACACTGAGAATGTGCTTTCATTGAAGAGCAGCGTGGCTCAACATGTGGACTACCAGTTGTAGTTCATAATCTCCTAGGAGCTGCCTCTTGCTGCCTCAGGAAGCATTAAGAAATTGCCAGAATTGGTGGCAGACTGTTCTTTCTCCCAGCTGAATAGCATCTCCCCAGCTTTGTCGTGGGCACCACAAAGGATGACAGATCTTTTTCCTGCATTGTTTGACCATCCTGTGCTTTGGCTTTCTGACATGACATCACTTTCAGTGTTTCCAGTGAGTGCCTCTCGGAAGCAGTATCAGGCACTGCAGTGGCACAGGGTGACCACTTACTGACAAGCTGCTGTGAGGTGTGATTCAAATTGTTCTGCAGCTGTGCTGCTGTTAGTTTTTGTGCTCCATCCACTCATGTCAAACACCCCTGACAACCTGCTCTGTTTAGAAGAAAGGCAGGTCTCCTTTTAACATGAACTGAACCTTCTATTTGTACCATGGATGATGCAATTTCCTCCCCTGCTATTAACTGCTACTCTTGTAGCCTATTTAGTTTACAGGAAAAAAAAGATCTTGCTTACTGATCAATAAGAGATGTAATTTACATATAGTTTTTATTTTGGATATGCAGTCTGCATTGCTGCTATATCTTAGGTTACACAACCCTTGATTTTCTGTAGTCCATTTGAAGATGGGTGTCCAAAGGACAGTTGACAAACCAAGGACAATATTTGTTAAAGTTTTTTTTTTTATCCTCAAGCCACAAGGCAGAATTCCATTAGTTAACTGAAATAATTCTGCTTTAATGTAACACTTTTCTGAGATGTCCAGATTCCCTTATTAATTCTAGGATTTTGTGGAGCTCGGAACAGCTTTAACAGAGCTTTTCCTAAACATCTTTCTTACTTCATGTCCAGCTGCTGTTGCTCCTGTTACCACCAAAAGGCAGCCATTCCACAATAAGAAGCATCTTAAAAGTGGCAGTGTAATGGCAGTTCATCTTTCCAAGTGCCGGGTTAAACACCGAGAATGTTGTTTAGTACTGAGAAATCACCAAGGTGTGTTTTGGATGTGCATTTAAATACGTACACTTTCACAGGCATTGAGGGGATATCTGGGGGATTGCCTGCAGATATTTAGTAGTTGATATATCACTTATTCAAGATTTGGAAAGTACTTGAGAAGTAAGCCTCAGGGTTAGCGGAGGAGCTGTGTGATAAGCCTTAGATCTCACAGAAGAACTGATAGCAAGACCTAGCTTTTCATTCCCCCTCTGATTATACGGTAGCGCAATACGGCCTTGCAGAGACAGACACAGCCTAACTGAGGGAGGCAGAGGATGAACCAAGGCTGGTTTACAGCCAGTTTTGAGGCTTTTTTTTTTTTTTTTTCTTTTGAAGTGACTAGTCTGTATTTCCATTTCTGAGAAGGTTACTTGAACCTGTGACTCAAACAGAGACATCTCTGAACGGGGTAAACCGGTAGCTGCAGCATGTCTGGGACAGAAACTGCTAACTGCTCAGAGCACGTTCCCCTCTGCAAATATGGTGGCAGCTGCTTTCGATCTGTGGCTTCTCACTGCTATTGTGTGAGGGAATCACACTCTGAGTTTCAAGAGCCACAACAGAGAGTAAGTAAAGCTGTGGCTCATTTAGGACTGGGTGTTATTTTAACGAGCTTAATAAATCCTATATAGGACTGAAAGTTTCTTTGGAGTTCTCAGTCCTGCAAAGCAGCGCTCTCGGTCTGACCTTTGAGACTTGTACACTGCAGAGCTCTGAAAAACTGCACCAGTTCTACTTTGCACCAATTTCAGCAACATCAGCAACCCCAGTGGAAGTAGCCTGCCCCCTTTAGCAGCTGTTCTCAGCATCAACTTGATCAGACATTGTACTGCAAATGGCTTCCACTGCCACGGCTCACCACGGTCACAGCCACTCACTGAAGTCCAGGAGGTCCACACTCATGTAGAAACAAAATTATTTCTTTTGTGAAAGAAGTACCCGCAGAAGATAAGCAGTTGGGATTTTGTTAACCAAACTCATCACATGATTAAAGCTGAAATGTTAATGAATGTTAATATTGTTCTTGTAAAGCATGAATGGCAAGGATTCATTCTATGTACAGTATGGACACTGACCTTCAAAGGGAAAAATTCATTGCAGCAGCAATAATTTTAGCAGCAAATGATAAATATCTCATTTTTGGCAAAGCAAGGTGATGAACTGGTATTTTTTTTAAAAAAGTACTATCACAGCTGTTTTCTGGCTGTTACAATTTTATTAATGGATATGTATTGTAAGTTATCTATCCTTAGAAAGTCTACTTTGGAAGAAACTAAAAAATTGCTTTTATGAAATTATTTCATTGTCGTTTAATACCAAATGCTGAGAAGTACGGCAGCTATACCAAGAGAACTGAAAGCCCTAGGGCTAAATATTTTTATAAAAGTCACTTAAAAAACAGAACTTCAACCAAGTTGACCTTGGTTGTTAAAGTGCTGGAGAGCTTTGGTTGTTCACAGCTATAAGTATAGCACTATTTTAATGACTTATCTGAATCTGCCAGTGGTGTAAGGTTGTGACTTCGACTAATACAAAATCTGCAGCTTTTGATTCAGATGATTAGGGAAATCCAGCATGCCATTGAAAAGGGTTTTGGGTATCTAAAACCAAAAGATACCTGAGGGTTTGGCCCTTAAGTGAAAATATTCACAATTTTCCAGAATGTTCCTGGAGCAAAAGGTTGTGTCTCTCTTCCAGGAAAAGGATAGCATCCTAGAACACAACAGGATTGCTGCATCTTTCCTAGTGGTAGCTCTGTGCTGCTCATTTTTGTGCGCGTGTACCTCAGACAAGCAGTAAATCTCCCATGTGGCATATGGATAGGGCAGTCACTTCAGCAGCAGGGATGGACAATTTGGGCAATACACACAGCCATTTCAAGATCATTCCTAATCCCAAACCACTTGTTCTGTTCTGAAGGCTCTATTAGGAACTTCCTCTCCGCTCAGCCCTGCTCCATTGCTCTTCCCATCCCTTCCTTTTGTCTGGATGTTGCTAGCCTTGTCTTTGGGAAGTCCCCTGGCAGCCCTGCTATGCCCCTGCCTGTCTCCAGCTCTCTGGCATCCCACTGCCTCTCTCTACTGCCTCCATTCCCAGGAAAGCCTGGAGAATAAGACAGGCTGTCCACAGCCGACTCCACAGAGAACTTGGCCTCAAAACTAAACTCAGGGTGTATTTCTTACTCCCTGTGTCTCCCTCACACTTGGCTGCCCTGGACCAGGGAGCTCATGTGCTACTCATGCAAACCCTCACTGAATTAACCCTGTGGAGTTCCCTGATGATGCAGAACTGGGTTATTTCAGTGGAAATTGATTCTGTACTCATGAATTTCATTTGAGAAAATCATGTAATTTTTGGTTCACTGTCTGCTCTAAAGTGACAGCAGCTCTTTTACATACCCCAGCAGGCTCAGCAAACTATTTAGTCAGTTTGAGATTGAGAAGAAAATGCTGTTACGTCTTCATTTCCCAAATGCAGCTGATGGTGAATAACTTGTGCCTAGTGAATGGTCTGTCAGGTCAGCAAAACCAACTCCTTTCTTATTTTTGGGCACATATAACCAAAAGACACTTATTCTTTGGAAAGAAAGATAATGTCTTTTGGATATGTGAATGTACTTTACTATGGTAAAAAATATATGGGACACTAACTCAACTTATTTAACTCCTTACACTTTATTAATGTTTTGTGTGTCTGCTTTCAGAACACTCTCAGAGTGTTCTGTTTCAATTTGTTTAATTGGTATTTTTGAATTCACAGCATAGGGTTTTTAAAAACCCAAACACTGGGGGAAAACAAATTAAGGTAAATTGTTAATTTTTTATAGATGTGCATCTTTCATAGACGACTTCTTTTTAAGCTTTTGCACTTAGTATTTGTATTAGTAATTGTATTACGATTCTAAATGAAATCAAATAGATATTTAGCACTTGAACATTTTGCAAATGAACAAGGCTGTTGTTGTCCTGTTTCCAGCAGGATACAGATGTAAAGCAGTTTCTAACAGATGTGGATAATTATATAGTTGTTTGCAGTGATCCAGTGTAGCACAGTGAAAACGTCTCTTTGGCCATGTGACTGAGCACATGGGTACAGATTTAAGACAATAAGTAATAAACTTTCTGCATACCAGAAATAAAACAGGGGCACAAAACTGAGCACATCTTCCTTGCATTTAATTTTTCCATTTTTGTTAGTCAAAATTGTGCCGTTTTAAGAGGAGATTGTTTTTCTAAGTAATAAAACTAAAAAAAGAAGTTACTTACATTGGCTCTGGTGAATGCAGTTATTATAGTCCCACACTTCATAAAAGTGCTCTCTCCCAATAATACACAAAATAACATGGATTTGAACTTTAAACGCAAGTGATGAACCCGAACATTTAGGATGAAGTTTCAGAATATGACTCTAAAGCAGCTACAAAATTTTAGACAGAGCCAGCACATTAGCTCCCAAATTTTACAAAATATAAAGAAACACAGAGACCATCTGTTCAGTAAGTTGCAAACCACTTTGCAGGATTTAATGTTTGGAAAATTAAATTATCTAAGAGATATAAAAAGTGCCAGTGGCTGGAAGTTTACCCTTCAAAATTAGAGCTGAGACACACTTTTTAACATTAAGGTCATAGCATTCTATTTAGGGGACTTTGATTCAGTACCTGCAATGGTGTATTTTCTGTGAACCACTTCAAATTAAGACATGACAACTTTGTAATAATGTGGTTTATCAGAATTTGGGACCTCATAAGAACATGGATGAAGAATGTTCCTGTGCAACCCAGGATGGGTTCAGTATGGGTATAATTGTCCCTTTTGACATTCAAATCTCTAACTGTGAGCCTGTAAGTAATGTCATGACACACAAATAAGCAAATCTGGGCTCTCATACTGAAAAGGAGCATGGCTTCCTCTTAAGGAAAACTGGTGACATTGAAAAAAAGTTTTGTGATATCATATTCATTTACTCCAGAAGGTCATTATTATTTTAATAGTTTTGTGGGTTTCATTTTAGATTGTACTATACACTAAACATTGTACTATAAACTAAACTAAAATGCTAGAAACCTCAAGCTCAAATATGCATTGCCTGTCTCACCATTATTTTTTAGAACATTTGATGAACAGGTTATTATTAGCTTTTTATGTTAAACAGTGGTTAAAAATCTATTGTTTGAAGAAAGGCATGGTGACCAACTGTTGGAGAATGAGTTCTAGTATGTGAATAAACTATAAAGTGCAGATCACTCTAATGGAGCAGAAACTTCCAGTACTTTACACTGTTTCAAATAAAAAAGTGATTTCAGACTCTAATTCTTTAGAATTATACATTTTTTTCACTGTACACACAGCATATTTAGATTATCACTGGATGTCCTTCATTGAACAGTGCCCACAATTACTTACATAATTAGATTTAATGCTGCTGACTTAGGAGTCTGTGACTAGACGGGCACTAGAAAAGGGAAAGAACCATGTCTTGGGGATGGTTTATTATCCCGTATCATTTGTGGGGTTTCTGATCTGTTTTGTCTATGCCTGGAGTGGTGGGGTGCTGTCCCCGCCCCAGCCCCCATCCTCCCTGGCTCTGGGGCTGTCTGTCACGAAGTTTGGGGGCCTAGCTGGGGTTTCCAGAGGGAGCTGGGCGTGTGGCGAGAGGCAGCCCTTCCTTTCAGCACGTTCTGTTCACCTGGATATACGCAGCTGGTATCTCTGACCAGGGATCCTGCTGCTTCTGTGGGTTTTGCCTGCTTCTGTTTGGGGTTTTTCTGGGGTCTTTTTGCTTCAGCACTGTGACTGAGCTTGCCGGCTTGGCTTCTTTTGCTGCTGTGCTGTCGGGAAGCCCAGAGCCAGTGCTTGCCCACCAGGACTGGGAACCCCCTGGCTTCCCACCGGGCGCTGCCCCCGCGCTCTGCACAGCCGGGACCAGGGACCAGCCAGCGCCGCTGAGAAATCCCGGGGAGTCGCTCTGGCCCTGCTGTGTCTGGGAGCTGGGCTGCTGCTGCCCGGTCCCCGCCGTGCCTCTACAGCTGCTCTGGGGTTTGTGCTACCCTGGAGCTGGTACGGAGGTCCCGGGCTCCAGCTACAGCTACAGCGCTTCTGCTCTCTCTTGCTTGCTGCCCCAGGTGAGCCTGCCCTGCCGCCCCGGCTCGCTGCTTCTGAGGTCTCCTGCCGCAGCTCCTGTCACAGTCAGAGGGGCACGNCCCCTGCCGGCCGGGCCCGGAGCTGCGCCAAGGGGCAGCGGCCCTGCCGAGGCTCCCGCTGGGTTTCGGGGAGGGGGAGGTTCCACAAGCTCAACATCTAGCATTTATTCAATTTTTTNTTTTTTTTAATAAACAGGGTTTTTTCTCACTTTCACCTCCTGGTATCCATTTCTCTCATTGACAGAATGGAGTAACTGAAGCCCTTTTTCTCCTTAGAGGAAACCCTCGTTCCCGGGTGTTTTCTCCTGAAATTTGTCTCGAAACCAAGACAAACCAAAATCATAAAATGCAGGTTCTGGGGTAAAGAGAGCCTGAAAAATAACTTTTTCCTTAAAGAGCTAATATTTTAATCGCATTTTTAAAAAAACTGAGGCCAGAGTTTTTTTTTTGGTTGAAGATAAATTGCACTTCTGACCCTTACAAAAAACTGAAATGGCTTATTGATTAACTTGGACAGGACTGTCCATTATGATACGTATGGTATTACGAAGGGTTTAAAAAATGAGAAAGTACATCACCAAACAACTGAAAGTAGAAAGATTTCAGACATTCAGATTATCTTGAATAAAAATCATTTGATGTTCTATGACCATCAGAGGAATTTATTAAACACCTCAGTGTTCGTATGAGTAAGGAACATTTCGAGCAAAATGTAGGAGATGTACAGGTGATTCAGACACTTTCTTCTCCCTTACTGCCACCTTCAGAAGACTCCTTTCCATTTGGAGAGAAACTGGAGACTATTCCATCCATTTTTCCCCAGTGTCATCTAACCAGTATTTATCCTTACACGTGTCATAAAATATCTACGATTCCCTGTAGAAGTAATTCACAGGTGCAAACTTGCCTTTTAGAACCTGCACTATTTATGATTGTTGCATTAATGGAATCAGCAAGGCAAGAACTGTAAAGATCCTGGAACATATGGTGCTGCCTTTGCCCTGTACTGCACAGTCCATGTGACATTCAGCAGCCAAGGGCAAGGTCTTTTACAGAATAACACCAAATTTTTGCATTGCAAAACTAACATCTCTGTCTTTGGGGCACACTAGGCAATCATTAGCACTCTTCTGACAGACACTCTGTACCAGATTTTGTGATTAACTTTCTATTTTGTGATATTCTGACCATTTCATTCCAAGAACAAGTCAAATGTTATGGCACACTACGAGTTAAAGGAAAGTGCTCACTGCTCTAAGCTCCACCTGTAATGTTGCTAAATAATAGTGATGATCATTAGTAGGATAGGATTACATGGTGCTTTGTAACTATGAAAATAACATTTCAGAGTGGTAATTGGGGAAATATATACTCTCTAGGGAAATCCTCTGATTATCTAAAAACAAACTTGGTTTGTTTAAATCCTTCTTGCATGACCACAAAAGTTTTTTGTTTCCTTGGAATTAAAATAAAAAAAATTAAACATGCACATCATCTTGAAATCTTCAAAACATGAAATACTTTCTTATTATCTACAAGGCAAGATCAGTTATTCTAGATACCTTACATTAGTTATTAGCCCTAAAAATATTCCAAAAGGGTGAGGTTTATGTTCCTTCATTGGACTACAGCATATAAGCACAAATAATCATTATAAGCATAATAAAAGCAAAACTTTTCCCAGCATTTATCAGTATTTCTGCTGAGGTACTAAGAATATACCACCTCTCCATCGTGGGTGTTATTATTTATTCCTGTGATATTCTTTCTATGTATGCCTGTATACACAACTGCTCTTTGAAGAGGACCAACCGTTGAAGTGTGATCAGAAATTCCATATATTATTCCAGAGCCATATAATCCAGCTGTAGTCTTTTTCCCACGTAGTCATCTTGTGAGTTTCTTACCCCTCCCAAGTATGCCAGGAACCTTTTGGTCTTGTCAGGCCATTATACTGCATATTCTGCTCCCAGACTGAGATGCAAGCAGTGAGCACCAGTACAAAATGCACAATAAATACAAAAATAAATGCAAAATACAGCACAAGTTAATCTTGGGATTTTTTCCCATTTTTTATATTTCATTACGGTTCAAAACAGATCTTCACCAAAATTTTCATTTTGTACACTGCTCTACATACAGATTATTCAATGCACCTTTCCCATTTTCAACACCAGGTCTGAAATTACTTCACAGTGTGGGTGTTCTTTTTGGATGAGGCACATAAAAGCAAAGAGAACAGTTGAGATGGTGACAAGGAGTAGAAACACAAACTCTGACCTTGAAGTCCCATCTAAGCACCCTACCCTGCAGAACACTCTTATTACGACCTCAGCACAAACCTTCAGGACAGGTACAGGAAACACAAGTACATTTTGATTAGCATATTTCCTCTTAGCTTTGTGTAAAGGTTTGGCAACTTAGCCCTCTTATCCTTGTCTTTAATTCCATCATATGGAACGAAGAGCAAATATACAGCTGTTGCCATGGAGCATGTTACATGTTCACACCCCAGCTTAGCACGTTCCTTGTTCTGCTTATACCATGAGTACTGAATGTTCATTCAAACACTGAAAAGACACTGAGGAATTCACAACGTATCTCAGTATTAAAAAACGTCCATTTAATGACTAAGAAAATCTTTCTAACCTTGTGAGCAACTGACCTTGATCTTCCAACCTGTCTTTCCTTTGTACATCTCAAAGAGTGTATGGCTCTTGCTGTATGACTGAAGGACAGCAAACTGTGATAGCACCAGGTCAAAGAAAGCTGCAAGTTCAAAGCTGCTTGTGGGAAGCTCCCTTCCAGCTGCCTGGTGAATCTAAACTCAGATTAATTGAGTCAATTCACACACACACACACTTCCACAGATTGCACAGAACTCAGTTTTCCAAATGGATATGCTTTTCTAAGTGGAAAAGAACTAATAAAAAATTAGTAAATTATTAGTAAATATTTAGGCAAAATGTATTACAAAAACATAGAATGATGCAGGTTGGAAGGGACTTTTGGAGATCATCTGATCCAACCCCTTGCTTAAGGCAGCACCAACTTAATTAGGTTACTCAGGGTCTCGCACAGTCAAGTTCTGAATATCTCTATGGGTGGATATTCCACAGCATCTCTGAACATCTGTCCCAGTATTTGACCACATTTGTGGTTTGTGCTAGGCATGACAGTGAGGACAGCAGAAGATTATTATTGATTCATTAGAATCAGATTAATTAGCTGTCCAATTCATAAGAGTCCTAGAAGTTACAAAGTCCTTTTTGTAAGCTCATAAACCATTTACACGTGGGACCTTAGTATTGAATGTGACTCAGGGGTTTGTTATACTAAAGTGGGAATTTAAGCTTCCATTCATGAAGTATCTGGAAAACAGTTTGGGTGTTGGAGCACCAATGTGCATTGGTCTCTGCACTAGCCCTCGATTAATAACAAGCAGACAGCTGCAGCCTTCCCCAGCTCGTTTGTGACTGGCATAGTGCCACAGAAAGAACATACACTAGCCCTGTCCTAGTGAGACAAATGTAGGGAATAAATCTCAGAAAAACCTAGATTTATAAAAATATAATTCTGTAATTGCACTATTCTATGGAGGGACGTGGAACAAAGCCCTTTGCCACATCATTGCTGCAAATGCATCCAGGAGCAGCTGAGGTATTCTCACAACTGCCAAGTTAGGAATCTGACTAACAAATACATGGAAAATTTCCTCAGTAATATATTCACTACTTACATATTCAATACTGCTTTGAGCATAGACACTTCTAAATGGTTCCTCAGCTTCATCAGAGTTCCAGTCTCACCCTAACACTTGATGGGTCTGCACCATCTCTGAACTGAAACAGAAGGTAGCTGCAGCATGGAGATGTGCACGTGCCTCCACAAGAACCCTTGGAGTGACCTGGCAGGTGTTTGGAGCAGGATGGCAAGGTCTCTATCTCACCACCTGACAAACCTCAGTGTTGTTCCTTAGGACCTCCCTGAAAGGAGTAACGGAATCCAGTCCAGAGCAACCCCTATGAATGGAAGTACTGCCTGGCTGGAAGTACTGCCAACACTGGCTGAAACCTTATCATCAGGAATCACGATGAGCTGAAAGAACTCGGGACTCATCAGTTAACAAGTCCTTGGCTTGAGTGCATTACCAGGGCTGACAGAGGACTCGCTGAGATCAAGGAATGGTGTCCATTTGTTGCCAAAGGCAGCTTTCAAGAGACGTAGGGCCTGAGGACAGCAGGAGGGTAATCTGTGGTTGTCTCCTCGGCAGCACCGTCAGTGGCTGTGATGGCAGCTCCTGGGCACTCTGCATTGCCGGAGGAGTTTCAGGGCAGCATGTGGCCGGAGCGTGCCACGCAGAGTGGTGTGGTCAGCCTGACTCACTGCAGACACTGGGACCAGCCCAGATGTGTCAGTGCCTTTCACCCACCCTGGAAGCAAACAGCCTCCTCAGAGCCCAGCTGATTGCTCCAAAGCACACTTCCATTGAATCAATGGGTATGTTTTCACACCACGCATCTCCATGTTTAGAACACTGTCCCCATATTTTAAATGCAGATTTCTCATTAGCTGAGCTCTCAGATGATTTAAGATGCATCTGTCTGATGAACATTGACAGCATTCATAACTGCCTTTACTGCTGTCCATAAGATAGTTTCTTCCTTCCAAGCACCAGTAGGAAGTTGGTTTTACACTGGGCAGAATTCAAATCTCAAACACAAATCTGCAGTGAAAACCAATTCAATAATTGAGGCCAAAACTTGGCCTACTGACCCTGCTCATCTGAATGCTCTTTCTATGGGGATAACGATGTATTATTCTTCCTTTTTGACAATTACTCCTTCACAGATAATTTTTGAATTTTTCTGTGCCATTTTTCTGTGATATTGCTCTGGTATCCTGGATACTTAGTTGTAATATTTTGTGCTCCTGTCACGCCATTATAGTTGCCTAAAGCATGTTTCTTTATTCCTTTTTCTGCTCTACCTTTCTTCTTGGCTCTTTCCTGTATTCTGTCACCACATTAACTTCATTTGTGTAACCAAGAAAATGAAGAATTCTGCTGAATTCTGAAAGAAACCTTTGTGTTTCATGAGTTTTCTTCCCTTATTATCCCACTACTTTACAAACTGCTACTTCAGCTTTTCACTTAAAGGATCACCCCTCAGCCTTCTGTATTGCACAAAGTCATCTATTTTTAGCCCTTTCCCTTTAAAATCTATCCCTGCATGGTATTATTCACAAATCTGACTGTTACTACTTTTGCTATATGGATGTTCCAAACCAGCTGCCCCCTATCTAGTCTGGATAGAAATTATGAAGTGTGTTATATGATTTATCCTTCTCATATCACCTTATCCCTGTCCAGCCACTTATATAACATGGACAAGGTTCTGCATTTTCTTCTCCCTTCTGTGTCAGTGGTGGGGAAGAGATTACTGTCCTCCTTCACATTCAGACCCATCAGCTGGGGATTATTTTTGATTTGCTTCTCTGTCAGGTAGGTATTACTGTTGTCCTGGTTCTGGCCAGAACAGGGTTAAATTTCTGTAGTAGCCAGGAGGGGCATGGCCAGTACCCTGATGCTGTGCTATACCACCTCACATCATTGCTGAGGGCACGGAAAGGGACTCCCAGTCAAGAAAATGTGGTAGACAGAGCTGTCTGGTATTGTTTACTAACAGGAAGTTTTTTGTGTGATTTATTTCTTTTCTTATACTTCTTGTTGCTGTTCATGTTAATTTTTCTTATCTTGTTGCTGTTTCCAGTAAATTGTTCGTATCTCAACCCATGGTCTTTGCCTTTTGTGTCTCCAGTTGGAGGGGGAGCAGAGGGTGGTTTTAGTGGGTGTACTAAATTGGAGAATATAATTTCTAAACCATGACAATCGTTTAAAAAATAGTTATACCTCACTGTGTGCAAGAGCTACAAAATCCATACTGCCACTGGAGATTCTTTACACAAAAACTGCTGTTTTATGTCCCAGATCTTGGAGTAACTACATCTCATTGTCCATTTGTCTTGTTTTCCAACCCAGAGCCTTCATTTTTACCAAACTGTCATTTCAATCCTTGAAAATCTCTGCAAAACTGATGCATTATCCTGTCTTAGATACCCCTGTAAAATCCACTTTGAGCCCTTTAATACAATGGCCACTTGGACTGACCAGTGTCCCCTTGTAGCCCACTCTTGTCCCTCATCTCCTCCTTGCCATGTCACCTTTGCAGAGCCAGCAAGCCTCCCTCTTCAACTGGTAAAACCTCTCTGAACATCTGAAATCCCAAATCCTCAGCACCTATAGATACATCTAGGGATGTAGGGCTCCCCAAACCCAAGGCTTTCACATCTCTGTGCTCAAGTTCACCACTTTGCTCTCAAAGGGCTAAGAAAATATTTTTACACCTACCCCACAAGAACATGTGGTTTGTTTTATGACAGTCTTACCAGTAGCATTTGGAAAGCAATGACTCACTGAGTGGTAGTACAGCAAATAGTTCAAATATTTGTTTATGCTGTATTATAGCTAAACCTTTGTATTTTTGAAATGCGGAATCTTCACTTCTGACTAAGCTTTGGGATGGATGTAAAAGTGTTGAACTGAAGTCCTGGCCTTGAGTTGAATCTGAATGAAGCCCATATGGTAAAGAAAAATACTGCATGAACTGTACAAAAACACCAAAAAAAAAGCCATAGCTGAACAAGGTAGAGGAGAAAAAACTGCCAATTAATATAAAAGAAAACAGCATTAATTTTTTTTCTAATGATTTCAGGTAAAATTTTCATGTAAATTAATAATTGCTTCCTGCATTCCTGGAGTTGCTTTAATGTTGAAGAGCACCTTTAGCAACAGTCATAATTTTATTTTTTAAATATTACTTACACATTTCAAAATCTGTTTGGAAACATGAGTATTTCTAACAAATTCCAGGCAGTTCTACTGAGAGAATAATGATCTGTTCATACAAACACTGGTTTGCTTAGAAGTCTCTTCAAGTCATGCTCCAGTTCCTATAAACTTATTTTTAAATAAAAAACTAAAAACTTCATGGTTTAAATCCCAGGGATTCCTACTTAGATTTTATTTGCATGTAAGTAAATAGGGAATAACTGTGCTGACTGTTAGTACTGTAAAGGAAGTACAGGCAGAATCAGAACCATACTAGGTTGGACTGAACCCTTTTTTGCTGATCAACACACACATTTCCCACACGCACGCTCAGATAGTAGAAAACTGGAGAATCCCATTGAATTTGACAGAAAATGAGTTGTGCCAGCAAGTTTGTTGTGGGTGTGTTCAGAACTGACCACTTTTTAGCATAAAGAACACCAAGAATTTGGAATATCCTGCTTCTTGCTTTCTTTTCAACTGTTACCACTGAAACACAATAACAGATTGATTTATTGTACAAAAGAGGACAGAGATTTGATAAATAAAACGTGTCACTGTGCTTTAAAATAAACAGAACCCCCCCATGTTCTTTGGATTTCCACGTATGTTGTATGTGATGATGTAATGTCTGTAAGTCAAAGGGATTTAAACCATTTGTGGAGGAACTGATCCAAAGAAGTCTCCTCCATATTGCATAACAATTTTTGATGATGTGGATGTACTCTTTGATTGCAAAGGAAAAATTCCTGCTCTTCCTCCATATAAAGAATATTCTCAAGATTACTTTAACATGCTTCTATAAAGGATCTTGATTCTTTTCATGTGCTTCCCTTGCAACTTTGAAAACATTCTTGCTTTCCAAATGAAAGCCTAAAACATTTAACAAAAGGAATGCATTTAGGAAAGAACAGTTGTTTGCTGTACAACCTATAAGCAACAAGCCTGGACCAAAATATGTTCTGTATCACAAACATGTTCAATATGAAAGGGTTTGTATGATGTAATTGCCTACAATGACAGGGACTACCCAGGTTGTCCAAAAAGTCTCTTTCTGATCCCTGTGTCATCTGTCACGTTTCCTGTTCTAGGGGACAGTATCAATTTGTACAAAAACACCTTCCCTCCAGTGCAAGGTTCTTGTGTATTTTCTTATTCTTGTTTGCTCCAAAACCCACGATTGTGGCACTTCCCCCACGCGTATAGCTTATACACATACATGTCAATATCCTAAGAAAAGAAAGTGTTGTAGATTGCATCCTTAAATTTATAGTGGGACAGGGAGATGGCTTTAGCGGAGAGATTTGAGCACTATTAAGTTTTGATCAGGAAAAATCTTTTGGAAACAAAACAAAAGAGGACAGGGTTATGAAAATGGGTCCTGTTGGTAGAGTGAGCAGCAGCGACAGATGGGACCAAGGGGGAAGCAGGGCCCCAGTGTGGGACTGGAGATGGAGCACTATGACAGGTTTGAAGAGAGTCAGAAAAGAACAACGGAGACCAGACCAGAATTTCAGTTTCAATGAGACTGAATTTCACGGAAAGGTGGGACTTCAGAAAACTGGCACGAGGTCCCTGAAGATGCGAGTGTTCGTGGAAGCTGTGGCTGGTTCAGGCCCTCGGCCAGGGCTTCACTGCATCTCCACTGCTAATGAAGGGCAACTCCCTCTGCCAGAGGCCCCTCACACAAATGTTGCTCAGGGAAGGTAACTAACAAAGCGTACAGCTGCGGGCAGGGTCCAGAAAAGTTAGGAATGTGAAAACACCACATTGAGCAGTAACCTCTGATGGCTGCACCGCTACTGTAAATACAACTGGTGGCATTGCACTTCTGGTTTTCCATCTAAACCCCAACCATGGAATCTCATAGCAGGACGCCTCTGCAGCGTTACTGTCTCTCAGGAGGGGAAGGTCAAAGGTGCAGGATGGGGAGCAGCAGGAGAACTTACAAAGTTCTTACAAAGAACTTACAAAGGATGCAGGATGGGGAGCAGCAGGAGAACTTACAAAGTTCTTACTAAGAACTTACAAAGGATGCAGGATGGGGAGCAGCAGGAGAACTTAGAGGGTTTTTTTGTTCTGTTGTAGGTCTTCCCATGTCTGTGTTGAAGGACACATACATCCAATGCAGTGGTTTCCATACCAGATTGATAGTCTTTTCCCAGTGAAAATGCAGAAGTTCCAGAAGTTCCCTACTAAGTTTAAGATCTCTTCTGATTCTAAGAAGATTGGAAAACAAAAAATAAAAACCCCATATGCTTAAAAAAAAACAAAAAAAACCAAAAAAACAAGGAACTGAATAAAAAGCAGTGTATTTTGAGATTAATGGGGTGTTCAGCGGTTTTCCTGGGAAGATGTCATTTGATGTTTTGTCTAGGAGTAATTCCAATGAGGAATGGCTTCCCTTTCATTTTTAAGACTATCTAGCCCTTTCACTTTCATTTTGACCTTCCAGGTAACAGCATAAATTTAGTACTGAGGGGATTTCATAGCTGGACCTACTCCATGGGTCAGATTCTGAAGAGAGTGTCAGCAGCCATTCCACATTTCTAATGTGAATACTGGCTGCTTCAGAAGATAATGTTGCCATATTTTTTGTACATCTGGAACAAATGCCCCGATTACCAGATTTTGTGAAATCAAATACAAATATGAGAAAAACAAAAATAAATTACAAAGACAAGAAGGCAAAAGATTTACTGCTAATGAGATACAGTATTTCTCAAAGCAAAGGTAACAAAAAGAGGGAAGTTAGGGCAATACTGAATTTTTAAAAGACAAACATGTTGAATCAGATGGCCTTTATCGCTTTCAGAAATCTTACTGCCTTTCCTTCCTTGGCACTTTCTTCAAACACCCTTCCAACACCCTCAGGCACAACATGCGACACAGACCTCCAGTGAAAAAAAACCACATAAACCATTACAAGTCCTGCAATTATAGTAATGAAAGGCAGTTTTTCTAGTGTCTGTCATGCAGTCACACTGATGCTCTGAGGGGTTCACTAACAGAGACCATCTGAACACCACTGATTACAGTTCAAATTGCTTACATGAATGTGCATGGCAAGAAGAGGAGATGACATGTATTTATTTTGGAAATCACTAAGTAGATATGCAACCTTCCAAACCTTTCTAGAAGTTTACTGATCTCCCAAAAGGTGTCTTCTGGGAGCACGAGGATTTATGCTTTTCAGAGCTGTGAACTGAGATGAGCATGCTGTGCTCTGACTTCATAGTTACAGCTGTAGAAATAATTCCATAGGAATTATCCTTTTTTAATTTAGCCTAGATTCAATGGTTTTGATAAGCAAACAATAGCATTGTGCAGCTAAATGATTTTTGACCCAGAATTTTCTGTGAAGGAAGGGTGGCAGGGTTGTTGTACTCTGCATATAAGCAAAACGCTTAAGTTTATGAAGCTCTAGATATTTGTACTTTAATTCACTCATGTATTTTTTTTTAATTTCACATGAAGTATAGAATGCAGATATATTTTTAAAGGTTTTTTATTTATAACTTTCATCCTAGTTTGTGCAGCTGTGTATAGAGCTAGGTTTAAGGCTACTTGGAAGCCAAAATGTGTGTTGCAAATGCATTTGCACAGATGCCATGTTCTCATTATATTTGTTCTCTTTAAAAGTATTTATATGGTAACATATCAGAACCTCAGTTCATCCAGAATTAGCCAGCAGGGGCAGGGAGAGAGAGAATCCAGGGAAATGATGGTACATGACATTTCTAGCACTCTTTTAACTGTGATACCTCTACAAAGTTTGTTTGTAGTCATTGCACTTTTATTTAATTTATCTCCTTGGTTTTCTAAACAAATATAGTGAAATCATGGATTTGGCAACCATAACTACCAGGGTCACTTTCAGGAACATTATTACTCAGTTCTGATTAAAGATGGAACTCTGGGGGGAAAATGGAAGATCGGATACTGAAGCCCTAGATATTTTCTTTATCTTCTCAGAACATGTATTGCTTATTCTAGGGGAGGATTTAAAGTATTATTTCTATTAATCACTAGCTGTCACAGAATTATTTCTCATTAAGAAAACTGATATGATTTGTGCAACTTTAAGTAAATACAGAAAGATTATTATTTCACATAGTACCTGTTAAAACAAATACACATCATTAAAAAAACAAAGAAGTGATGTTTGTTGTTACTGTGGACTGCAGATAGAAGGAAAATGAGATAGACAGTAACAGGTGTGGCTAAAACCCTGATATTTATGCCTCCACTGAAGCACTTCCCAGTGGCACTCTAAAGGGGATAAATATTATTGAAGAACTTAAAACCCTGTGATANAAAATGCTGTAATGAAATGCTTAGTCTTTCCCAAATATATTTGCCTTCTGAATGTTTTTTTCAGAAACTATTTATTAAATTTGACCCAATTTTATAAATACTTTCATTCTTCCTTCATTATGTATTTAACTGGTTAATCACATTCTCCATTGCCATTATTTTATTTCCCAGGAACAAAGACTACTCTTATTTTCTCCTGTTATCCTCCTAACTGAAATGCAGGATGCCTCATCACCAAAATACTCGAGTGTGTTCCATATTAAAAAACACCTTCCACAAAACCTCTTCACATAGAGCAGCAATGTGAAA